>BSBK01011012.1:0-300419 GCA_027943335.1 Chamaecyparis obtusa
CTCAAGTCACTTGGGAATTGTTCATTGAAAGGTTTCGTGAAAGGTTCATGTCAGAATACTGGCAGCAGGACAGATCTGAGGAATTCTTCAATATCTTCAAGGTAATTCTATAGTGGATATGTATGAGAGGAGATTCTTTGAGTTGAAGAAGTACTCCGATTGGGATAAACATGAGAAGCCTTTAGTACAACACTTTATCAGGGGATTAAATCCAAAATCAAAGAAGAAGTGCATACTTTCAAGCCTAAAACCATGCAAGAAGCCTTGAATCAAGCTAAATTGACTGAGATGAAGTCAAGTTTCAGTGGAAGTGTGATCAAGAGTACAGTGAATCCTCTTGCTCAGAGTAATAGAAAGAACCAAAAATCTTCTCAAAGTAATTCAAGGGTAGTATCAGGTAGCTCTAGTGGCAAATTTATGAAGAGGAAGTTTGAAAAATTTCTCTAAGTTAAACAAGAGTTTCAAAGTACCTGAGCAGCCAAAGTCCTTTTTGTCTTCTCAAAGTGTGCAGCAGAGCAATGTACCTCCTCCAGCACACTCAATGTAGAATTAGAGTATCAAGAGAGGGGTGGAATGTTACCACTGTGGTCAGTTGGGTCATTTTCAATGGAATTGTCCCCTTCATGGCAACAACCAAGGTAGATCTAAAGTAGTAGGTTCTGAGGCCACTAAAGGAGATTCTAGAAGGAGCCACTCAATATTCACTACCATGGACCAAAGGCAAGCTGATCATCAGAAAACCATAATCAAAACAAAAGGTAATTGTCAAGGTAAGAAAATTTCTATTTTGTTCGATTTCGGGGCCACCGACTCATTTATTTCTTCAAATTTGGTAAAACAATGTGGTATTCCTATAAATAAAGCTAAGTTGGCATGGCAAGTTGAGTTAGCATCAGGGTCTAAGGTGGAAATGGGATTAGTGGTTGTAGATTGTAAGATTTGACTTAGGCTTTTACTACCTCAGTTAGCCTTAGAGTTATTCCTTTGGGTTCGTATGATGTTATTTTAGGAATGGATTGGCTGGATCAACATTTAGTTGTCATTGATTGCAAGAAAAGATCATTAGATGTATTGATGATTTTTGGAACAGCCAAGTGCATATTAGGTGTTAAGAGACCAATTTTAGTTAGAACCATTTCTGCCAAGCAACTCAAGAGGTGCTTGTGTATGGGATGCAAACTTTTTGTTGTTTCTATCAATGATTTTGATGAACTAGTCTCTTCTAGTACCAACTTAGATCATCCAGTTTTGAAGGAATTTTTAGATATCTTTGTTACAGAGATTATGGGAATTCCTCCTAAAAGAGAAATTGATTTCAGGATTGATCTTTTTCCTGGAACCAAGCCTTTTTCTAAGACTCCTTATCTCATGACCACTCAAGAATTGGTAGAACTTAAGGTTCAACTTGAGGAATTGATTGAAAAAGGGCTCATAAGACCTAGTGTCTCACCTTGGGGAGCACCTGTGATCTTCCATCAAAAGAAGGATGGTTCTTTAAGGCTATGCATAAACTTTAGGTAGCTGAATAAAGTGACCATCAGGAATAGATATCCTTTTCCATGCATCGATGACTTGTTTGATCAAGTGAAGGGAGCTAAGGCATTTTCCAAAATTGATCTCAAATTTGGATACCATTAACTAAGGATTCAGGAAGCTGATATCCACAAGACAACTTTTCATACCAGATATGGGCATTATGAATTCACTGTAGTGCCTTTTGGACTGACAAATGCACCATCAATTTTCATGAGCCTAATGCATGGTGTATTTAGAACCTTTCTTGATAAGTTTATCATGGTGTTTCTAGATGACATTCTTGTGTATTCAGATTCCTTTGTAGAGCATGAGCAGCATTTGAGACTAGTTTTTGAATGCCTCTGCAGGAACCATCTTTTTTCCAATCTCGAGAAGTGTGAGTTTTTCAAAACTGAGATTTTCTATCTTGGTCATATCATTAGAGGAGAGGGAATAGCTATGGATCTGGCCAAGATTAGGGAAATTGTTGAGTGGCCAGTGCCTACCAATGTCTCAAAAGTGTGAAGCTTTATGGGATTAGCTAGCTACTATAGAAGATTTGTAGCTAATTTCTCTTGAATAGCTCATCCCATCAAATCTCTTCAAAGAAAGGGAAAACAATTCTTCTAGTCAGAGGAGTGTGAAGCAGCATTTTAGCTTCTCAAGGAATGCTTAACTAGTGAACCAATGCTAGTAGTACCTGATCCATCCAAGGCATTTGTTGTTTGCACTGATGCAGGATGGTAGAGTCATTGCTTATGAGTCAGGAAACTGAAGGATCATGAAGTCAACTATCCTACGCATGATTTGGAGCTTGCAGCTGTAATGCATGCATTGACCAAATGGAGACATTTCTTACTAGGTCAACATTTTGAGTTTCATACAGATCATAGAAGTCTTCAGTATTTATTCACACAACCCAATCTTAATGCTCGTCAACACAAATGGATGGATTTTTTGTGTGAATATGATTTCAAAGTGAAATATGTGTAGGGTAAGGAAAATAAAGTGGCTGATGCACTTAGCAGAAGATGTCACGAACTTTCTTCATTAACCCTCACAATGGATCTTAAGGATAGAATACTTCAAAACTTGTCTTCAGATCCTTGGTTCTTGGATGTCAAAGTAGTGATTGACAGCGGTAGTATGTTAGAGGGTCATTTTGAGGGCTACTCTATCAGCACTGATGGACTCATGAGGTATCGAGGTATTGTCTATGTGCCAAAGATTAAGGATCTTCAGGATCTAGTTATGACTAAAGCACATAAGGCACCATATTCAGCACACCCTGGTGTGAAGAAGATGCATGCGGATCTCAAACAGCACTATTACTAGCCAGGCATGAAGAGGGATATTGCAGACTTTGTTGCTAGATGTTTGGAATGTCAGAGAGTGAAGGTGGAGCATCAGCATCTAGCTGTCTTATTGCAATCTCACAATGTACCAGAATGGAAATGGGATACTATATCTATTGACTTCATAGTGGGTTACCACTTACAACTAGGTGTCATGATGCAATCATGGTTGTAGTTGATCGGTTAACTAAAGTTGCCCACTTCATTCCAGTAAGGTCTTCTTACAATGCTGCATCTATAGCATGGATATACATGGAGCAAGTTGTCTGATTGCATGGTATTCCTAAGAAGGTCATATCTGATAGGGATCTAGTCTTTACATCTTCACTTTGGAGATCTATGCAGCGAGAATTGGGTACTCAGCTGAACTTCAGTTTAGCATATCATCCCAAGACTAATGGATAGACTGAGCATGTCAACTAGATATTGGAATACATGCTTAGGATGTATGCTATGGACAGACAAAATAAGTGGGAAGAGTATCTTCACCTTGTTGAGTTCATGTACAACAATGGATATCACAGCTCAATAGGTATTGCTCCTTTTCAGGCCCTATATGGGAGACCATGTAGAACACCCTTGAGCTAGGATAATCTTGAGGATAGAATTCTTCTAGGTCCTAAGATGCTTCAAGACTTGGAGTAACAGGTAAAACATGTCAGAGAGCATCTTTCTATAGCACAAAATAGGAGAAGAAATATGTTGATCAGCATAGGAATGAGTGTCAGTTTGAGGTTGGGGATAAGGTATTTCTATGGGTTAGGCCTTGAAAGAGTCCTATTAGGTATGGTAAGGGATCTAAACTATCTCCATGGTTTGTGGGACCATTTGAGATCTTGGAACGTATTGCTCTAGTTGCCTACAGACTTGCCCTACCTCCCAGTCTTTCACGTATCCATGATGTATTCCATGTATCTATGGTGAGGAAGTATATTCCTGACATTGCTCACATTTTGAATTGGAATGACTTATAGGTGGTAGATGGTCAATTGATGCTGGAACCAGTGTAGATTATCTAGCAAAGAGAACTAAACCTCAGAGGTCACAAGGTCGAGTAGGTAAAAGTATTATGGGATCTTAGTGATGACACATCTATTACATGGGAAGATGCAGGGGAAATGAAAGCAGCACATCCTCACTTGTTTACAGGCTTCCAGGAGTAAGCCTAGGTTGGTGGGGGAGGTGTCATGCCCTTATCTGCTCATGGCTTGGTTTCTAATCCTGTAGTTCATATAGATCTTTTGGTGTGATTTCATGTTTTGGTTTGGATTTATTTATATCCAGACTCTTCTTGTGGTGATTTGGATTATAGCTTTGTCTAGATTTTGATTTATATCTCTGACAGTATATGGGCATATTATTGTGGAAATATTCTTGGTCATGTCTTATTTGGTAATAAAACTTGGTAGGAAGTTGTTAATTTTTCATTAGATTATCGTGTTGGATCTATTTGATTTAATGAAAATAGTTTCTGATTCTAACTTTCCTGAGCTATCGGTTTTCTCTGTTACATTTATGTACTTTGGAAATTTGTTTTCTTATAGGATATGATTATTTTAAGTTTAAGAAAACTCATTCCGTAATGGGAAGAGGAATTCCTATGCTATAGTTAATATTTCATTAATGGAATTTTGATGCTAACTAAGTCAGTATATGTTAAGGAAAATATTATTAATTATATAGTTAATATAAGTTGTAGAAATGATTTTTACTATGATGATGCTAATTGTTAAAATTGAAATGAAATTAAAGAGAAATAAGTTAGTAGAATTGTTAGAATGAATCAATTAGTGGTAAGTTAGTTATTAAAAATTAGAAAGAGGTGTTAGTATTACATTAACATCTTATGTTATAATGGTAAGATAGTCTTGGGGGTTAGTAACTTCTCTAACCTAAACCATGGCTTTGAAACACTTCCTAAGTTATTCATATCACATGACCTAATATGGTTTTGACTTACTAACCTCACTCTGCTTAAAAAAATTGTTTTGCAATGTTTGAATGTGCATTGAGATTATGAATGTTATATCAATGTGTGATTTAATTCTTAAGCACGTGTCTATGGGAATTCTTAGTTAGTATTGATACTGGAGTGACAACTGTTGAACTATTGAGTGGAAGTGGCAGTAAAGGATGAGTTGGTAGTTAATGCAGCTACAACATGCATACTAGAATTGATTACTTTAGTTTGTTGTCTACCATTTGTATTGGCAAGGGTTTTCAATTGTGAGGAAATGTGTTTTGCTACCTGGAGTGGTTGTGAGAATGGGGTTATTCAGTTCAGCTTGGAGGGAAAAATGGTTGCAATTTTGTGTGTTAATAGTGGAATTTTCCATGATGTTTATCACCAATATCTCCATTTGGGAATACCATTTGGATTTTGTGCTTGCAAACCGAGCTCTGTCATGGTGTGATCAGTTCTTTTACTGTGCAAAGGTTGATTTCTGGAGTAGCTCGCCAGTTCGGGAGCGTGGATTTTGGATTTTATTTGCAAGATTTAGAACACCCTCACTCTGTAACACAGCAGGGGCATTCTCTTCCTTATCTCTTGTTTTTTTTTTTGAGTTTAGCATAAGAGAATATATGGGTTGTAATTTCTCATTGCTCTATTCATTTTATGAGGAATTATTCTATATGTGTATTGCAAATGCTTTTCTCTATTATGATCATTGCTGTCTATTCGGTCTCTATAATTTACTTGCTTAAGTTTGTCAAGATTTAGGGGAAAATGATTTGGGCCTTAGTGGTGGAAGATTCTATTCCTGTTGTTTTGTGCTTTCTGTTCAGTAGGATTAAAAAAAAGATTAGGGGTCTATTTATTTTCCTGTTACAAGACTCTGTGATTTGTCGAGCTCTGGAGTTTTGTGACTTTAGTTAGGATTGTGGTATGAGTCATAGTTATGCGAGATTAGTGATGTATTTTTCTTTTTGAGTCCTCATACTAATATAGTATTTGGCAATTTTTGGTTTAGTTAATGGCAATTTCTTGTCGAAGGATAAGCTTGGGTCTGTCAGTAGAATTTTCTTTAGGAATCATGTTTATATGAAGAACATTTTGTAGCGGGATGTGAAACATAGTTTTGTCTTATTCTCAGTATTGTGGAACTATCGGTTGTTATAGAGTTTACAGTGGAAGTCACTATAGTCTTATTATTTTCCTTGGAGGACTTGGTCTATCATTATGGTCTGTAGATCACTCAAATAGTTTCTGTAGTAGTTGATTTTCTATTTGTGAGTTTGGTTTGTGAGATTATGTAAGTAGGTTGAATTGGATTATAAGATTTTCTAGTCTATCGATTTAATAACCTCTAAGTTATTGTTCAGAATTTGAAACATAGTTTAATTCGGTATAATGATAGTATATGACAATGTATGCTTCGAATAAGTTATCTAATTCTGTATTATTCTGATAGGATTATAAATATGCTAATGTAGTGTTCTGATTCTATATATATATATATATATATATATATATATACATATATATATATATATACATATATATATATATATATATATATATATATATATATATATATATATATATATATATATATATATATATATATATATATGTATATATATATATATATGTATATATATATATATATGTATATATATATATATATATGTATATATATATATATATATATATGTATATATATATATATATGTTATATATATATATATATATGTATATATATATATATATGTATATATATATATATATATATATATATATTATATATACATATATATATATATATGTATATATATATATATATACACATATATATATATATAGATATATATATATATATATATATATATATATATATATATATATAATATATATATATATATATATATATATAGATATATATATATCATATATATATATATATAAATATCTATATATATGTATATATATATATATATATAATATCTATATATATATATATATATATATATATATATATATATATATCTATATATGTATATATATGTATATATATATATATATATTGTTGGAAATATTCAGGAATTAACCGAGTTACTGAGAGGGGAGGGGTGAATCAGTAACTCCAAATTTTCTTACAATTTAACATGTGATTTACTTTTAACCTTTGCATACAAAAAGCATGAAACTTAAATGCATTCACAATAATGACACATAGATTTGGTTACCCAGAAACCTTCCAAAAAGAAAGTAAAACTGGGGTGGGGATGAAACCCACAAAGCTTTAATACTGTAGAATAAAGTTGGCCGGTTAAGGCTTACAATTTGATCACTTCTGATGATCTGCCCTGTTAGGAGCCAATAAGGATTGCTAAATCCACCCTGTTAAAGGATTTACAAAACATACAATGAAGTATGCACTCGGTAAAGAGATTTTACAAAAGACTGTTAAGTCTACCCGGTTAAAGGATTTAGTACTGATTCACTTGTTAGGATGAAACAGTAGATCTTTGGCTTTGCAATTGGAATGCTGATTGAGATTCGCTGATGTACTGATCACCTTCTGTGATGAATTTGTCTTTGCTGTTCCTTATACTGCTGAAGCCCTTTGTAATTCGCTTATCTCTGCCTTTCTTTCTTTTTCACATATGCTTCTTACTTCCTTTTCTTGACATTTTTACAACATTGTTTATATACAAGTCTTAAACAATTAATTTCAATTACAATTACAAGTCGGCTTGACAAATAAACATAAGTGCTACTAAGTCGGCCCAAGTATGGTTACATGGTTCCTGCAAACTAACTCGGTGACTTTCTGATACTCGGCGTCCACTGCATTACTCGGCATCGTCATGCACTTGGTAGAAGTGAAGGCACGGTTCATACTGATCACCTCGGTAGGTTTTGAACTCGGTAAATACTGGTGACTCGGTAGACATGATGTTACTCGGTTTACACTGTTCTGTTTGGTTTGTACTAACTTGCTCGATTTGCACTGTCTACTCGGTTTGCACTGTCTGCTCGGTTTGCACTGTTTGTTTAGTTTGTACTATCTTTTTGGTTTGCACTGTCTGCTCGGTTTGCACTGTCTGCTCAGTTTGCACTGTCTGCTCGGTTTGCACCCAGAATGCAAATAAGTGTTGTCACTAGTGGCAATTCTGTTTAATGCCAACAATCTCCCCCTTTGGCATTAGTGAAAAAAACACTTATTGGCCAAAACTTATATACATGAATCATGCTGAGTTTTATTTTTTATTTTTCAAAATTTCTCTTTGTTATAGAGCTTTATACATTGTCTCCCCCTTTCAATGTGCTAACTGTTTCTATACAAATCTTCTTCTATACATACATCTCCCTCTATACATATCTCCCCCTTTTTGACGATAATGCCAAAGGTGTATATACAAGTTATTTACAGAGAGAATCCAAAATTTTATAGAAAATCAGAATGTACCTTCATTATTAGTGCCAGGGTTCTGTCCCAACTTTCTTGTAGAATCTTACATGTTTGGATTGCAATTTGGACTTCTGTAGAGAGTTCAATCATGTGATCTGCTATAGAGAACTGATTGTCATGAATCAATGTTTTGGAATGTTCAATGTGCTTATACATTGTATTCATGATGGGAAGGATCATGTGTTGGATGTCTAGCAGTGTGGACCGGATCCTTGTGTCTTCTTTCAGTAGATCAGACTGCATGTTTGATAGGTGTGAGATTTTCTTGTGATGAGAAGAGCTTGAACTTGGTTCAAGTTGTAGCTTCTGTATGCTAATCTTCATATCCTCATCCATTTTATTCATTTTATCCTTAACATCCTTTGTGAACTTGGCAATATTGCACAATCTGGCCAAAAGAGAGGTAGCATTCGAATAGATAGATTCAGTGTTTGACAAAACTGAAGAAAATTCTACTTGGTTAATAGCTATGTGCTGAGAAATGTGCTCAAGCACTTTATTGTTGAATCTCTTCTCAGCTCTTTCAACTAACTTTTCTATCCCAGATGAATCATCATTGTATTTATTAACTGCTTCTGCTAATTGTAGCAAAATATGTTGGGAGGAGTCTACTTTAATACCTAATGCATCAGACAAAATGTCCTTAGCATCCTTGATGATTTGATATTCCTTGTCTCTCTCCTCTTTAAGCTTCTTTTGTTTTGCTTTCCTTTGGAGGATCTCACCTATATTTTGCATTTGGTCCGCTGATAGATTTGCAAAATCTAATGTAGAAATCTCTATCTCTTCATCTAAGTCTATATCCTCTACTACATTCTTACCCAAAAATTTTATACTCGGTAGAGCCTTAGGCTTATCTGTACTTAATGCCTTGGTAGTAGTGATAGTAGATAAAGTAGGGCTAGCTATAGAGACTGGTATACTTTCTACTGGAGAACTTAAAATATTTACACTTGAAGATTCAAAAACTAGTAAACTTACTGCTCGAAAACTTGATGATGTGGGAGACTGCAACTCGGTAGAAGAAATGATAGTTGCTTCTGTTGTTGCTATAGATGATTGGACAAATGTTGAAGTTGTCACAACCATGCTTGAAGGTGTCTCCGGGCTGGATGTAGAAACTTTTACTGGAGAGGTAGGAAGGGATGCAATGACCTCTGCTGCTATCCTCACCGTATCATCTATCTCAGTGTCTTCTTCTTGTTCATCACTGTCATCTTCAATATCTTTTATTATGACTATTTCAATACTCGGTTGGTGAAGGTGGTATATGTTCTTCCATGTAGCATTTGCAGCCTTCACAACCGATTCAATATTGTTGATCAAAATCAAACAAGTATTGAACTTTAATGTCATCTTACTTTCATTTTATTTTAATGCCTTCTTTACTTCATCATTTTTCAAGCTCAGCATTAACTTTCTCAGGGTTTGATCGAATATATCTATCACAGTTTTCTTTGCATTGCTCCATCTCATTTTTATTGGATTTAGTAGAACTGCTAGAACCTGTGGGGCTATTTCTTCAGGAGAGTATTTCCACTGTCCCATCTTTTCAATAACAGCATCTTCTATTTCCTTCTGTTCTATTTCTGATCTAGTTTCATATCTAAAGGATTTTATGTTACTTACTCCAGATCCTGATCCATCTCTAAAGAGTTTGATCTTTTCTTGAAAGTTTAGAGGAGGCCTTTTGAATGCTATGTCTTTATCTGCCTTGTCTGCCTTGCCTTTTGCATTTCTCCTTGTAAATATAGTAGTGGGAGGCTTAGGTGCCTTAGTGATGAATACCTTTCCTTTCTTCTTTGCAGGTTCTGGTTCCTCTATTTTCTCACCCTTTTCTTCTTCTTCTTCATCTTTTTCTTCTTTGTCCTCGGTTATCATTTGCATTTTGGCTATCCTCTTCTTTCCTTTGTTTACCGCCTATGGAAGCTTTATGCTTAGTAAAATTCTTACCTTAGCTTCATCATATGTTCCAAAATATGGAGCTTTGGGATTGACAGGCTGATTAAGAAGAGCTTCAATGATATTCTTGGTTTCATCAATATTTACCTCATAAGGAAGAGGTTTTACATATACAGTCCTCGGTTTAGCTGCTTGAATATATACATTATCACAATCCACCATAAAACAAATGTCATCTTTGTAATCTTCCACCAACTTCTATGGAATCTGGAATCTATCATTCATTTTCTCCTTGAAAGACTCAAAATAATTATCCATGATGCTTTCAAAATTTTCACCCATTTCTGAGATGTATTCATTTATTTCATAAAGTGCTGGCACATCTTTTCTCCATACAACTTTTCCTTTAGAAGGGAAGAATTTCTAAACATAGAAGAATAAATAGACCAATAAGGATCCAAACTTACATGGATTGTTTTTGGAAGTTTGAATGCTTTCCATGTTTTTGTTAAACTGCTTTAACAATAAGTCTGCTAGGTCAAATGTTAAGTTATTCTTGACCACTTTGTATGCTAGGTCGATAGCTTCACAAGAGACACTATTCTGTCGACTAGAACTATAAATCTTATGGGCAATGATGTGTGTACCAAACTTCAGTTCAACATCGGTAATGCTGCTAACTTTCATGCCTCTACCATCCCACTCGACTAGGGTTTTCTTCTCTAGTTCCGTCCGACCTAGGGTTTTGGTAGTTTTTGCTTTGTTCAACATGGGAAGACCGGTGATTTGATGAATCATCTTCTTTGTGATCTCTAAGGGTTTCTCAAGCCAAATCTTGCCATCATGTACACGGTTGAGAATGTATCTAACCCATTTATCTCAAAAGTTTCAAGGTAGATGTGCAATATGAACTAAACCTTTATCTTCCAGATGTTTGTGCTCGGGTTTCAGAATACCATCCACACATAGTTCTTCACGCACAGTATCTAATTCTAGGTTCCCCATTTCATGAATTGAATAGTTGAAATGATTGCAGATATCGTTAATAAGTAGTACCTTAGGAGGAATCTGAGATTGAGCTCCGTTCGGATCTAGGGCTGCTGCAATTGCGGGCACGATTTTGAAATCTGGTGCTTTCCATTCTCCTTGGACTAACATATCAGATCCTTTCTTCACTGAAGTGCTGGATGATGCCATGGTAGCTCACAAAAAATTCCTTTCACTAAAGTGTTGAATCGCTGGGTTGCTCTTGAAATTTTCTGCTCTCAAAGTGCTAAAGGTTCGCGGTGAAGAATGAGTTCGATTACTTGCTTTTTGTTTATAACTCTGTCATTAATGCTCAGTACAAATTAGGGTATGAATTCTGATAGACTGTCACCCACTAAGAATTAATTGCTCGGTAAAGACTTTGCAACTCGGTGAACTTGAGAATTCATATTGCTCTGACCTCGCTCGGTAAAGACGGGTACTGACCTTGCTCGGTGAAGACTGATACCGACCTCCCTGTGATCTTACTGCATCTTGTATGCTGATTTAGATCTTTCTTTTAATTCGGTTCTGGAACTATTTGAGATTGGTCTATGAGAATACAGTTCCAGTGCTTTCTTGGAAATTTAGTTTGAGTCGGTAGAGCCATCCATTCCATTACTTGGACTGGATTGCTCGGTAGATTTAGGAATCCATTTTTGTCTCACCTGTTTCCTAAGCTTAGTTGCTTCATTCTTCTTTCCATCTTCAATTTCACTAGCATTCATGCAGTTTCTAGCTATGTGACCTAGTTTAGTGCATTTGAAGCATCTTATGGTAGTATCTCTTTTCCTTAGATGATGTTTTATGCAATTCATGCCAATGTGTCCATATTCTCCATAGTAATGACATCTACACCAGGTGTTGTAGTCCCATCCAAACATTGCTTTCATAATTTGTTCTGGTGGATTAAATGTCTTGGATCTGCACTCGGATGCCTTGTGACCTTGTTTGTTGCATTTGTGACAATTACCTCTGAATCTTGGTTTTTCCCTGCATTCATTTGCTTTGTGACCAGGTTGATTGCAGCTGTAACATTTTCCATTGAATTCTGCTTTTTCATTGTTCCAACATTTATTTGAAGTATGTCCTATTTTACCACAATGATAACAAGTAGGTTTTTGATTTCTTTGAGTACCTTGCTTAGAAGATTTGCCTTCTCCTTTGTATCCAAGTCTTGCTTTTCCTTTTTGCCTATGAAGATTTCGCTCATACAGCTGATTCAAGTCTTCTTGACTTTTCAGCATTCCTTCATTGATTTTTTTTTCAGCGTTTAGGTCATCCACCAATCTTAGATTGATTTCTTTTTCAGATCTTAGTTCTTCTCTTGTGCTTTCTATTTCTGATCTTAGATTCAGAATTTCCTCATTTGTATGAGAGATCTGATCAATTAGGTTTTCTAGCTAAAGGGATTTATTTTGGACTTCAATGTTCCTTCCATCTAATTCATCTTTCAATTTGTTTCTTTGTTCCAAGATCTCACAGAATCTTGTAGAGTGTAGCTCTTGTCCTCTTTTTAATTTTCTCACTTCTTCCTGTAGAGACCCATTCTTTTCTAGGAGTTCTTTGACAGCGTTGTTTTCTTCATCTGAGTTATTTGAGGGAAAAAGATCTTCAATCTTTTCTTCAATGTAATTATGATCATTCATCTGATTTGCAAGTTCCTTCCTTCTTCTTAGGGATTGGGAAAGATGTTCTTTTGCTTCCTTGAGTTTAGCTATGGCCATTTCCAGATATAGCTTTTCATTTTCAATCACCTTGTTCAGTTTGAATACCTCCATTGTCCTGGATCTTTGCTCAAGCTAGTTAAGCTTTATCTTGAGAACCAATGCTGCTCTGATACCAATTGTTGGAAATATTCAGGAATTAACCGAGTTACTGAGAGGGGAGGGGTGAATCAGTAACTCCAAATTTTCTTACAATTTAACATGTAATTTACTTTTAACCTTTGCATACAGAAAGCATGAAACTTAAATGCATTCACAATAATGACACATAGATTTGGTTACCCAGAAACCTTCCAAAAAGAAAGTAAAACTGGGGTGGGGATGAAACTCACAAAGCTTTAATACTACAGAATAAAGTTGGCCGGTTAAGGCTTACAATTTGATCACTTCTGATGATCTACCCTGTTAGGAGCAATAAAGATTGCTAAATCCACCCTGTTAAAGGATTTACAAAACATACAATGAAGTATGCACTCGGTAAAGAGATTTTACAAAAGACTGTTAAGTCTACCCGGTTAAAGGATTTAGTACTGATTCACCTGTTAGGATGAAACAGTAGATCTCTGGCTTTGCAACTGGATTGCTGATTGAGATTCACTGATGTACTGATCACCTTATGTGATGAATTTGTCTTTGCTATTCCTTATATTGCTGAAGCCCTTTGTAATTCGCTTATCTCTGCCTTTCTTTCTTTTTCACATATGCTTCTTACTTCCTTTTCTTGACATTTTTACAACATTGTTTATATACAAGTCTTAAACAATTAATTTCAATTACAATTACAAAGTCGGCTTGACAAATAAACATAAGTGCTACTAAGTCAGCCCAAGTATGGTTACACGGTTCCTGCAAACTAACTTGGTGACTTTCTGATACTCGGTGTCCACTGCATTACTCGGCATCATCATGCACTCGGTAGAAGTGAAGGCACGGTTCATACTGATCACTCGGTAGGTTTTGAACTCGGTAAATACTAGTGACTCAGTAGACATGATGTTACTTGGTTTACACTGTTCTGTTCGGTTTGTACTAACTTGCTCGGTTTGCACTGTCTACTCGGTTTGCACTGTCTGCTCGGTTTGCACTATCTGCTCGGTTTGTACTATCTGCTCAGTTTGCACTGTCTGCTCGGTTTGCACTGTCTACTCAGTTTTCACTGTCTGCTCAGTTTGCACTGTCTGCTCAGTTTGCACCCAGAATGCAAATAAGTGTTGTCACTAGTGGTAATTCTGTTTAATGCCAACATATATATATATATACATATATATATATACATATATATATATATACATATATATATATATATATATATATACATATATATATATGTATATATATATATGTGTGTGTATATATATATATATATATATGTATATATATATATATATATATTTGTAGGGATGTATATATATATATATATATAGACACACATACCGTGAATGTATATATATGTGTGTACGCCTATAAGTGTATACATATGTGACTTGGTAATTGAAATGATAGAATTGAAACAAGTGCATTTTTATATGGATGGTCAATATGAAAATCATGTGTAATTCTGCATTAAATATTAGTATATGAAATTTGATTTTGACCTTCCATGGATTTACAAATAAACCCTGTTAGTTATAATGTGTCAGATTAATGGAATTAATTTTTAAAGTATTAGTGGTATCGAGCAGTTGGGATTAAAATTGGATATTTCAATCATCAGACATAGTGTTGCATTTGGTTGTTAGAAAATTGGGCTTTACTATCTAAGCTATAATAATGGTGGTATTGAAAATTCTTTCTTTAATTATTCCTTCAGTTGATGAAAGGAAAGTGCTTAATTGTGGTTGTTTTGAAAAAAGGATTCATGGATGTATGTGGATATTTTGATTGTTGATTCAGTTTAAAGATTTAAGCAATTAAGTTGACATTATTAGCTGAATTTGATAATACAGATTTTATTGTGGTTTAGCTAATAATGATGATATGAAGTGTTTTTGAGATAATGCATTTGTGATCCTTAGTATGGGTGACTGACTTTTGTCTGGATCCTTAAGGTGAAAGAATATCTATCAGTTATTTGACTAAGTGGTAATTTAATAATTCATGGGCTATGGGTTTCATTGAAAAAGATAAAATGTGTTGCCCTGATTACTTGCACATGTTGGTGAAGTAAGGGTATGAATTTACCTTATTGCTTGTAAAGAATAAGGCTGGCATAATGAATTCTTCAAGTTTCCTATATGGTTACTGATCGTTGATTCTTATGTAGATACCCAAAGCTAGTGGATCATCACCTTATCATTTTCTTTACGAGTTTATTTCTATTGGAAATGAAATGATGTACTTGTTGATTCTATTAAATAGAAATGGAATGGTTCTTGTTAATAATGAGATATATCTATTTTTATATGTATGGTTCAGCTTATTATGTTAAAGTTCTAACCAGTATGATGTAGATGCTATGGAGGTATTCCACCATCTTAGTCTTTTTGACTAAGCCCTATTTCTTTGTGGTTGTTTTCTATTTGGTTTTTCAGGATTCTAGATGAGGAAAATAATGTTTTTGGGGAAATGGTTAGCTGCTGTAAAGATATACAGGAAATAGATCATAACCTTGTTTCTTATTATCAGAACAGTGCTTAGGATGGATAGGGGCATTTAGAAACAATCTTGAACTCTTGGAAAATAAGTATTAAATATTGAGTATATTGATATACTCTCATGTATTCAGTTGTCCTTGGATATTAAATAATGGATTAAGGTAGTTAAGATGTATTTTGATGTTAATTTGTATCTCGTAAAAAAAATAAAATGTTGTGCTATTCTAGTTAAGTTATTTGGTTTACGATTGGTTTATCTTTTATATAGATTATTGTTATGGGGTTTTACATAACCTATGTGAGTTGTTCATTTCATTTTATTACTTCCACATTGTAAAAATTTGATGTTGTTGAAAGTTAACACTTTAAAAAAGAAATTATTAGACAAACTTAGATACATGTTTAGGTTAAGTTCTCATGGGTTCCCTAGCGGGGCATTACACTTGGTATCAGAGCACCGGGTTCTACACTAGGAACTCTAAGAAGTTGCATGCCCATTAGATGTTGACTTTGCCTATTTATTTTTTATGGCTACCTTCTCTAATGCATCTTGGATGAAGTACCTTTGGATGTCATTAAATGATTACTCCCTTGAGTGTGTCTACCCCTAGTCACCTTGTTATGTGAATGTTTTATGATTGATGATTTATTTTTGGTTGATTCATGAACTGTTCATGTTGTGTATGGTCTAGCATTGAATTTTTGAACTTTCTTATGATTGGATTAGTCACCTAACTCTATTTTCATTATCTATTCAGTGACACTAGTCACACTTAATTTATTGTTGAAAATTAAGCACTCTTATGATTTAATGTTGGACTTGTGATTTCCCAACTTGGTTTTTCCCTTTTTGAGTTTTGTGGTGGCTACTCCAAATGTTTTTTATTGTTGGCCCAATCCTATGATAAGTGTTGTCTTTATCATGTTCATCATGAACCCCTGATAGTATGTATAAGGGAGGACATTGCAAAGATGGTACTATGTTTGCTATGTGAAATTTAGAATCATTTTGTATCTTATATTTTTGCATTAGTGTCGCATTAACTAGATAGATTTTCATGAACTTTCCAACTCATTATTTGATATATATGTGAATGTGTCTTTTATGAAATTGATCCTAGATGTTTTCTATGATGATAAATGAATAAAGGTTTAGATCTATTTTGAATTGTAAGTGAATGATTGTTCAATGTGATTTTCAGTTTATTCCTAACCAGCATTACACTATTTATAATGACTGTATATCACGTTCTTATTTTATTGCTTGTTTTCATATATTATGTTTTTTTTTCATAAATGCTTCATGCGTGAGGGATATATATCCTTATCTATTTGTAGGCTTCTAGGCCTAAGCCTAATCCTAGGGGGGATGGATGTAGTACCCCGCCCCTAGTCTGATTTTATAAATGTTATGATTACTTTATGATGATACATTATATGTTAGGAAATCATTGATGCGTATGATTTTATTGACCCCATACTTGCATGTGTATGGTTGATGTGTTTGTTTTATACTTCTATTTTCCATGCCTGATGTGCTTGAGGGATAGAGTTGTAGTTACTTGATTGCGAGATCCACACAATGGACTGATCCCTGCCATTGTCTGTTATATATTTATATATGTATGTACATGCAGGTTTTGTATGCAATTTTGTAGGTACCGGGCATCAACTTCCCTAAATTGTGAAGATGAGCGTGCCCTATCACAATATCTCAAATGGTAAGAGAGGAGAGATAACGCAGATCCAAAACTTTAACCTAAGCCAATTTGTCCTAGGATTGGACAAGTATTAGTTTGACTACCCTAACTGAATTCATCTAGTTGGCATGAATTCGTGGATCCATTTCTGATGTTGCTTGGTTTTACTTTGTTTTATTTTTCTTCATTTGGCTTTAGTTGATTTATTGCCTATGTGGGTGATTTTTCTGTGATTTATTGATTAGTGATTATAGTTGAAATTTAATGTTAATTATGCTCCTAGATGGATTTGAGAAAATTAATCTAAAGTCAATTATTTGATTATTTAATTGGAAACTAGATTTAATTATGCTTGCGCACTTTTATTAAATAATAAAATATTTAATTTGCATGATTTTAGGATGCATTAAATATTTAATCTATTTAATACATATTTAAATTATAACATGTGCATTATTGGAAAAATGAAATTGTTCTCAAAAGATAACAACCTATTTCAAAAAGTCAAGTTGAGTTGTGCATATAAAGTTATTTAAAATTATTTAATTATGATTTATTCTCAATTTTTGATTTGGAGTTGATGTAGGAGTTAGCAATTGAGTTATCTTTAGGGTTGCATGAAATGGGGAATTGAATCTCTGTTAGGGAGAATTGCATTCATTTTAGAGATTAGAGAGGTTTTGGGAGGAGAATTATGGGAGAGCTTGTGCTTTAGATTTTGGAGAGAATTTGGTTTGTGTGAATTCTTGTTTATGCATTTGGATTATGTGTGTGCTTCCTATGTAGACTCAGATCTGCAGGTTCGATTCATCTTGGGGGGAATTCTGGTCTTCGTTGGAAAGTTTTCTTGGGTGTTTGAGGTAGGGTTTGAACTTTCTCATGTTTATGTTTTTTTTGTATTTCAAAATAAAACTATCTTTTTCATGCCTGTTTGTGATTGCATGTCTGGATCTCTATTCTATTCTATGCAAATTTCTCTCTCTTCCTGAAATTCTAAAATTTGTCTTGTAAAACCCTTGTAGTATCCATATCTTGTTAATGAATTATTTATTTGTTGAGTTCTGGTGAAAATTATTGATATTCGGTGGAATATGATAGTTGCCTGGTAAAACCCTAGGCTTGGCCAAATTGTGGAATTTTGTTTGGAAAACCTAGCTATTTCATTAAGTTTTCTGATTTGCTTATTGTTTTAAAATAATATGGCTCTGGAATTCCTTAAAAGATTTATATTTATATGTTTTTGAGATAGGAGCTTATTGGAAATTAAAATATTATATCAATTGATAAAAGGAAATTAAAGTTTAGTTAAATCACATGACGTTTTGTTATTCCGGTATTATATCTTTTTGGTGTGTATTTAATTTTTATTTTATAAAAATAAAATATAAATTAAATAAATTTCTACATGTATATTAGAAAAATATATATATGTTGTTACAAGGAAATTTATTAAAAATTGGATGCTTTCTAAATTTATAGCAAGTAAATTTTATATTGAAAATTTAAAAAAAATAAAAAATAAAAAATATTTATTAAGGGAAGGGTATTGTGCCCTGTCCCCTACTGGTACCCTACCATGCAGCATGAGGAGGTTCCAATGGTAGTCCTTAGGGACTATCACCGACAATCCTTTGGCTACCGATGATAGCCCCAAGGGACTGCCATGACAGACCCCACACTGCAATGCGTAGGTGGTGGGACCTACGAGTCCCAAAAACTTGTTTGACTTTTGTTTTAAATAAATTTTTTAAGTATGTTTTATTTTGTTAATCGGTAATTAAATTTAAATGGTTTTTTTTTTTGAATTTTGATTTTTTTGTTACTAAATTTTTTTATTTAATTTAAAAGTTAGTATTTATTATAAATTTTGTAATTTATTTTAAATGTTGATATTTTGTTTAACTTTGATATTTATGTGTATATTTTAATGTAAATATGTCCTTAGCTAAATAAAAATTTTAAATCCATGGAATTTGTGGTTTGTGATATATAATCACTTATATTTATGTTTTAAATATAAAATATGGGGGCTATGTTGTAGTTTACTTATATGATGTTTAGTTAATTTTTGCCCTATTATATTGTATTATTATTTGAAATCAATTAGGAATCTTTCCATTAAGGTTGTTATAAGGTTATTAACTTTGGTTATATAGTTTAGGGGTTTTTGCATGTGCAAATGTTGTAGTAAGTGTATATTTTATGTTTAATTATAAAATATAAGCAAAATATTGTATGTTTGTTTATGAATTAGATTTACATCTGTATGGAGTATTTGGATGGTTATATGTTCTTCTGCATGAATATCTAATTTGAGAGTTGATTCAAATGTTCTTATTGGAAACATGTATTTTACAGGTGTTATGTTTCTAGTGAAATTGGGCTTTTTATTTTGTTGTGTTGGTGAACTTGTTATATGATGATTCCAGCTTTGCATGTTTCTGTCTTTGTTGGAACTAGTATTGAGATTCATGAGTTGTGTTAACTCAGAGTTATACTTGATCTTGTGAAACTCTAGGGTAGGTTATCTCGGTGTATAGTAGGAAGCGGCTTATAATTGGTGTCAGAGCTTGGAAGTGGCTACCATGATATCCTATTACATGGACTGGATATGGCATAGTTAGTACCTTGTCTACATGAAGGGTCACTGATACCACATAGAGTCACTAGGACATCGGGGTCTAATGAGACTACTAGGATAACCTTAGAGTTGGCTTGTATGATGACACTTCCTACATGCATCTTAGGTTTCCTACATGTGTTAGTTACCTCTTGTTGTGTATGTTGTACCTTTTGAGTTAGAAGTTTTCAGGATCTCTTCCTTAGTTTGATTTTTTGTTGTTTGTTAGCTGAGTGGGATTTGATGTTATCTCCTTAGCATAGTGGGAGTGGACCATTTAGGTTCATGAGGTTAGGTGGTATTAATTCTCTTACCATTTGAGATTCTGATGTTCATGTACAAGTGCTCGATGATCCCTATGGTAGTTGATTCTTGTTGTTCTTCTTTGGTGGAGATGTGATTTTCTTCTTCTTCTTCTTCCTTTTTGTGATCTTGTATCATTATATCAGTTATGCAGAGTTATCATGTCATACTTATTTTTGGTTATTGTATTCACATACCCTACGACATGTGTAGTGGATGTGGGTTATTATGGTTACCTTATGCTACTAGTTATATCTATGTTATATTTTATGTGATGTTGCATTTGTCTTTCATTTGTTTATATGAGTTGTAATTATGTCTAATCTAAATTAATTAATTTTATATCGCTGAAATCTTCATCATGGAATCCTTGAGATTTGTAACCTATGTGATTTGTTCATTTCATTTTATTTCTTTCACATTGTAAAACTTTGATGTTGTTGAAAGTTAAAAATTTTAAAAAAAATTATTCCACAAACATAGATGCATGTTTAGGTTAAGTTCTCATGGGTTCCCTAGTGGGGCATGACACTTTGTATCAGAGCACCGAGTTCTACACTAGGAACTCTAGGAAGTTGTGTGCCCATTAGATGTTGACTTTGCCTATTTATTATTTATGGCTACCTTCTCTAATGCATCTAGGGTGAAGTACCTTTGGATGTCATGAAGTGATTACTTCGTTGAGCATGTCTACCCCTAGTCACCTTGTTATGTGAATATTTTATGATTGATGATTTATTTTTGGTTGATTGATGAATTTTTCATGTTGTGTATGGGCTAGCATTGAATTTTTGAACTTTTTTATGATTGGATTAGTCACCTAACTCTCTTTTCATTATCTATTATATGATGCTAGTCACACTTAATTTATTCTATGATAAGTGTTGTCCCTATCATGTTCATCATGAACCCCTGATAGTATGTATAAAGGAGGAAATTATAGAGATGGTACTATGTTTAATGTGTGAAATTTAGAGTCATTGTTTATCCTATATGTTTGCATTAGTGTTGCATTAACTAGATAGATTTTCATGAACTTCCCAACTCATTATTTGATATATATGTGAATGTGTCTTTTATGCAATTGATCCTAGATGTTATCTATGATGATAAATGAATAAAGGTTTAGATCTATTTTGAATTGTAAGTGAATGATTGATCAATGTGATTTTTAGTTTATTCCTAACCAGTATTATATTGTTTATAATGGCTGTATATGATGTTCTTATTTTTTTACTTGTTTTCATATATTATGTTTCATTTATAGTAAATGCTTTGTTCATGAGGGATATATATCCTTACCTATTTTTAGGCTTCCAAGAGTCAGCCTAATCCTAGTGGGGGTGGATGTAGTACCCCGCACCTAGTCCAATTTTATAAATGTTATGATTACTTTAGGATGATAGATTATATCTTAGGAAATCATTGATGTGTATGATTTTACTGACCCCATACTTGCATGTGTATGGTTGATGTGTTTTTTTTGTACTTCTATTTGGCATGCATGATATGGTTGAGGCATGGAGTTGTACTTACTTGCTTGCGAGATCCACACAATCAGTTGATCCCCGCCATTATCTGTTATATATTTATATATGTATGTACATGCAGGTTTTATATACAGGTTTGTAGGTATTGGACATCGACTTCCCTGAATTGTTAGGATGAGCATGTCCTATCACAATATCTCAAATGGTAAGAGAGGGGAGATAACACAGATCCAAAACCCTACCCTAAGCCAATTTTTCCTAGGATTGGACAAGTATAAGTTTGACTACCCTAACCGAATTCATTTAGTTGGCATGAATTTGGGGATCCCTTTCTCATGTTTCTTGGTATTACTTTGTTTTATTTTTCTTCATTTTGCTTTAGTTGATTTATCACTTATGTGGGTGATTTTTTTGTGAATTATTGATTAATGATTATAGTTGAAATTTAATGTTAATTATACTCCTAGATGGATTTGAGAAAATTAATCTAAAGTCAATTATTTAATTATTTTGAATTATTTGATTATTTAATTGAAAACCAGATTTAATTATGCTTGTGCACTTTTATTAAATAATTAAATATTTAATTTTCATGGTTTTAGGATGCATTAAATGTTTAATCTATTTAATACATATTTAAATTATAACATGTGCATTATTGAAAAAATGAAATTGTTCTCAAAAGATAACAACTTGTTTCAAAAAGTCAAGTTGAGTTGTGCATATAAAGTTATTTTAAATTATTTAATTGTGATTTATTCTCAATTTTTGATTTGGAGTTGATGTGGGCATTAGCAGCTGAGTAATCTGTAGGGTTACATGAAATAGGGAATTGAATCTCTATTAGGGAGAATTGCATTCATTTTAGAGATTAGAGAGGTTTTGGGAGGAGAATTCTAGGAGAGCTTGTGCTTTGGATTTTGGAGAGAATTTTATTTGTGTGAATTCTTGTTTATGTATTTAGATCATGTGTGTGCTTCCTATGTAGACTCAGATCTATAGGTTGGATTCATCTTGGGGGGAATTCTGGTCTTCGGTCAAAATTTTTCTTGGGTGTTCGAGGTAGGGTTTGAAATTTCTCATGTTTATGTTTTTTTTGTATATCAAAATAAAACTATCTTCTTTGCATCTGTTTGCTATTGCTTGTCTGGATCTCTATTCTATTGTAAGTAGATTTCTCTCTCTTCCTGAAATTTTGAAATCTATCTTGTAAAACCCTTGTAGTATCCATATCTTGTTAATAAATTATTTATTTGTTGAGTTTTGTTGAAAATTATTGATATTCGGTGGAATATGATAGTTTCATGGTAAAACGCTAGGCTTGTACAAATTGTGGAATTTTGTTTGGAAAACCTAGCTATTTTGCTAAGTTTTCTCATTTGCTTATTGTTTTAAAATAATATGGCTTTGGAATTCCTTAAAACATTTATATTTATATGTTTTTCAGCTAGGAGGTTATTGGAAATTAAAATATTATATCAATTGATAAAAGGAAGTAAAAGATTATTTAAATCGCATGTTGTTTTGTTATTCTAGTATTATATCTTTTTGGTGTGTGTTAGCCCCCTATTAAAATTTTCATGCCCTCACTATCCTTCCCCTAGCCTCTACAGTCTCTTTTCTGGTCTCTGGCTAAAACCCTTGTAAAAATTCAAAAAACTAGTCATTGTAATGAAATACCCTAAGTCTACCTAGGCCCTGTTCTAATTTTAAGTTACTTTTTGGGTCACTTAAAATTCCTAAAATGCACATGCTTTATATTTTGGGTCAGTCCCCATTTTAATATTTCCTACATTTTTACCCCAGCGGCCTTGAATATTTCCTAAGCCTAAGTCCTGCGCTTTAATTTTTCCTATGTTTCAGCTTGCCAAACTTATGGTTGTTGCTTAATCTCATGGTTTCCCATTGTTAGAATTTTTGACATGTGATTATGTGACAGGTGGACATCTATCATTAGTGGGGCCCGATAGCTTGCAGACTCTTTAAAATTTATGGTTGTCGTATGTTTGCAAGGAATCTTTCTTCCCCTTGTGAACATGCGACAAGGTGCCACCTGTCCTGGTGGGCCCGTCTTCAAGGTTTAGCATGGCAGCATAGCGATAGCCGTTGGATGGGATGGTAGATGATAGACTTGTGGTTCCTCTGGGTGATGAGGTGGTTTTCACAGTCAACAGCTTTTGATTGGTCCTCATGGTTATGACTGGGCATGTGTCAATTGGAGCTAGTTTCTGAGTTTGTTAGAGGGTCCTGACACTTACAGTAAATCAATGATGGGTGTATGATCTTATGGGGTTTGTCAGAGGTTTAAGATCATGTGACAACCATCGATTCTACCTTTTTTAGAGGGGATAAAGTGCAGCAGGTCCACATGCTAGGTGTGCTAATTGGTCCACATTGTATGACATGGAATGTTGTCAGTGGGACCGGTGTTGTGAGTCTTTGGGTGTGGTAAAGTACAACATGATCCTACAGTTGTCGCTAGACCACTGAGGCAAGATGCATGATGTTTAAGGCCAGTGGTATAATGATAGTCATTGATCTTGTTTAAAGGGATGCAAAGTAAAGGTGGGTCCAAATTGACAGATATGCTGACATGCATGTTTGTGATTGGTCGGTTGAAAGGTGATTAGGATTTGTCAGTGGGCCTGAATCTTTCAAAGGGGCTGATAGATGTAGGATCTATGGGTGTCATGTGATCACATGGAATCTTTTCAGGCCATGTGATCATGCGACAACTGTTCGATTAAAGGTTTATATTTTGTGGGTCATGTTTGCTACGTGCAGCTAACGTGCATGATTTTTATTGGCTAGGGTGTGCTGACTTGGTGGAGACTTTTCAAAGGGTTTACGACTATTGTGAGATTGAATGTAAACCACCTGATCTTTTAGGAATTAATGAAATTAATGGTCACATTTTAAACCTTGTCAGGGTAGCCATTGTAATTCAAATTCAAATTTCTTGGAGGGTTTTCCATGATAGAAAGGACTGAAATTTATTGATTAAGCATTCAGATCTAGTAGAATTGGTTTTTCCAATTGTTGTAGTGTGGTCCAGGGTGTTCCATGATCATTTGTAGGGTGTTTGTACCATGATTTTGTGCTTGAGGCTTGTTGCATGTGGCCAAATTGGTTGATAAATGTGGGGATTTTTGTGGTTCTCAGTACTTTCTCAGGGATTTTGTCATGATTGAGGATCACTCTAGGATCTATCTTCTCCTAATTGCCTGGGTTTCTTCCCTTGTAATAAATTTGTGACTATTTCTAGTTGGTCTGGTGGGTGAAGCCCTAACCCTAGCTATCCAAAGCTTGTTGCATCTTGAATTCTTTTGGGATTCCAAGAAGGCTAGTGGTATAAATAGTTGGATTTTTGGATTTTGTAAGGGTTGGCTCTACATATAGGGTGTTCCCTCTTTCCTTTCTGGTTTTGAGAATATAATTCAAATTGTGATAGTTTGTCTTATGTATGAGATTCAATGTGTTTCTACTATTATCAGATTGTTTCCATTTGATTTTTAGACTTATTTATTCAAGCATCAAGGGTGTTTCAACCTTTCTATTTGCATTTCCTTTTTGTCTAGAATAGAGTTGTTTTCACATAAGCAACTAGGTCTATGAATGGTTTTCAGATGTGTATGAGCTGGGGTATCAAGGGTATTTCATGCTTGTCTTTTAGTGGATGTTGATCAATGTATCACTAGTTTATAGGTCTCTTCTAAGGGGAGGGTTAAAATCCTTTGAATGAGTGATAGCACATTGGGATACACAAGTGGTTTGATAATGTATGGTCTGATTAATGGTGTATGTGTGATGCAAGGCATCAACATATTTGAATATATTGTCTCCTTGTTTCATAACTTTCTATTGCAGTGAGGTATTTGACTCTGCTACCCATTGGAGAAGGTAGTGCTCTATGAGAGACTAAGGGTATTTTAGGAGTCCTTTCAACCCAACAAAAACAATTCAAATCAAATACCTTTCCCTTTCATATTGGTAGTAGTATTAGGAGACCCATTCTAGTCTTCAGACTCAGTCTATGCAAGTAGGGCTAGTTGTGTAAGAATTGGTTTCATTGGGGTACAGGGTACCTAAAAGGGTTTGAAGACTATTCCACACTAACCTATCTACAGGCCTCTTATTCATCAAAAGGAGTCATGAGTGTGGAGATAAGGGAACACCCACCTAAGTGATGTGGAGCTCAAAGAAGAAGGAGGATTCTTTTCAATCCTCATTAATTGGACTTTTTCCTTGTCAAACTTGAGTGCGTACCTTGAGAATTCAGCCCATCTATTGATTCAAGTTTGGTCCTACAAAGAAAAGCTCTAACAAACTGGAAACTCTACTGGGGAGAACAACAATGAAGAACTACATCAGTTAGAATCTCTGGTTATGTTACAAATTTCTTATATTATATTTTCCAGATTGATTTGCCCCATCTGAGTCACCAATAAACTAGTGACTCTACTGGGGAAGAAGTAAAAGGCAGCAAGCTCTCCTTGCTTGGCTGGATCATCCCAGAGTCTAGTTAAATGATCATAGAGTCAGATAAAAAAACAAAGCATTTTCTAAAATCTTCTCATTGTGTGTTAAGTGGCAGCTGTGATTTCTCTATTTGATCAGTGCATTTGCTGATAAATAGTGTGTGTTTACTTGGTGGAGTTTTGTGTTGATTGGAAGAAGAAACAAGAACAAGCACCATATTTTCCTCTTCAAGGAGGTGACGAATCTACAAAAGTAAAGAACCTAATGGAGCTACATGGTGAGCTCTAAATCTGCCCTATTTTTAGTCAACAAATTCTCTGTTGCATAAGTTTCAGGTATTTTGGTTTTCATATGCTTTGTTCTTTATGAAAATCAGTTGTAAAGAAATGTTTCCCTATCAAGTGTTGAGCACTGCATAAAGGGATAAGTAGTGGTGGGCAGTTTCTTATGGAGAAATATAAGCCCTTTTGTTTTGATGGCATTGAAGGTGCCCCTAATGAGTTCCCTACTAAGGATGGGGAGTGCTTTCCTAGATTCATGGCTAATGGATCCATTTTGGCAAGCCAACATGTTTATACTGTCATGGGTCTTTTTGGTGAAATTGATATTGAACATGAAGATGTTGCTATCAGGCTGCTTGTGTAGACATTTTCTAATGTTACAAGGGATTGATTCTTTTCCTTGCCTTCATGTTAAATCCCCTCTTGGGATGTATTGAAAGAAAAGTTTGTAGAACATTTTGATGAGGTTGTTTCTCTCAAGAGGATGATTGTAGAAAGAAAAGTTTAGATCTGGTAGTTAGAGGAGGACATAAGATTGCTAAGACTGGTGGTTCCTAATGTTGATCATGAGGAGGCCAATTTTTCTGATGTTGATTGTCATTTTGTAGATGATATTGATTATGAAGCTGACATTGAGGTTAATGCATATGAGAGTGTTGAAGATGAGTTTGTGGATGGAAATATTTCCTTTTTGTCTATAGATTTTTCTTCTTGTCAACATGAGGGGGCAGTTTTCTTGTCCTGGTTTGATGATGTTTTGTGTGAAGGGCAGAATATTGGATATGATGCAGATGATGATTCCTGCATAGATTGCTTCACACAAGATGATCTAAGGCCAGAAATGTGTATCCTTGTTCCTGATAGGGATGATATTTGCAGCATTAAGGGTGAGGCTAAGGAAGATGATATCAAGGCCCAAAGTCCATTAAGCAGTGAAAAGATTTTAGCACTTCTAGCTGGAGAATTTCAAAGGTATGCACCTGGTGTGGATTTTTATTTTCAGCTCCCCTATGATATATCCTTTGACACTGATAATGAGGCCAGTGTTCAAAGTGATTATGATGTTCCATTTTCACCAGAGATCTCCTCATGTAGTGACTCTACAAAAAAAGAGGTAGAAGGACATGATAGTGTGTTTTCCTACCATAGAGATTGCAGTGACGAACACCTTTCTTGTTCAACCCCTTTTTCTTATTTTGTTAAAAATGATACTGATGGTGATAGTGTTTAGGACTTTGTCTTCAATGATTGGGACAGAAACTCTTTTGATGAAAATAATGATGCAGATAAGTCATTTCCCTATCACAATGTTTATGAAGATAACATTCCCTTGGTTCATGACCCAGTTCATGAAGACATCATAGAGGAACCAAGTTTCTCAGTGGCTGAGGCAGTGCATGAAGGTAAATTAGAGGATTCAAGTCCTTATCGGCTAGGTGATTTTTCGGTAATGCATGATGAACAATGTGTTTTATTTTCTCATGCATTACTAGATGAAATTTTTATATTTCCTAGTCATCAAGAAGAAGTAAATGATGTTCCTTACTTCTTGGAATATGAGTATGAAAATAATAGTTATGACTGGAAGAACATGGGTAGTGATCATTATAGTTTTATTCTTTAGCCCATGAAAATTCACATATGTTGGCAGCAAGGTGATCAGGATATTTTCAAGTGGTTGGTCATATATGTAGATGAAAATAAGATTTTTGATTTAGGAGGGTCACTGGTTTTCTTTTGGTGGCTTGGGGCCACCAAGTAAATTTGTAATTCTTATAAACTCTATATAGTTTTTTCCTTTCCTGTTGTGGGTTTCCCTTCCTATTTTCCCTGGTGTGTTCCCTATGTTTTTTGAGATCTCTGTGCCCTTTTCTAGTGGGTGGTCTACTTCTCCCAGAGATCTGAATCCTTGCCATGCCTATAGGAGGCATGCATCCCCAACTAGAGCCATTGTTAGCACCTTGTTAAATTTTTCATGCCCTCATTGTTCTTCCCCTGGCCTCTGCAGTCTCTTTTCTGGTCTCTAGCTAAAACCCTTGTGAAAATTCCAAAAACTAGCCATTGTAATGAAATACCCTAAGTCTACCTAGGCCCTATTCTAATTTTAAGTTACTTTTCAGGTCACTTAAAATTCCTAAAATGCACATGCTTTATATTTTGGGTCGGTCCCCATTTTAATTTTTCCTAAGTTTTTACCCCGATGGCCTTTAATATTTCCTAAGCCTAAGTCCCGTGCTTTAATTTTTCCTATGTTTCAACTTGGAAAACTTGTGGTTGTCGCTTAATCTCATGGTTTCCCATTGTCACAATTTCTAACATGCGATTATGCGGCAGGCAAACATCTATCATCAGCGGGGCGCAACAGCTTGTAGACTCTTTAAAATTTGTGGCTATCATATGTTTGCAAGGAATCTTTCTTCCCCTTTTGAATGTGCGACAAGGCACCACCTGTCCCAATGGGCCCATCTTCAAGGTGTGCAATGTGTTAAAGTACTACAAATCTTGTGGCTATCGTTATACTACTAATGTAAAGTGCTCATTGTTTAGCATGGCGGTGTAGCGACAACTTTCTAATGCGATGCTAGATGACAAACTTGTGGGTCCTCTCAGTGATGAGGTGGTTTGTACAGTCAACGGCTTCTGATTGGTCCACATGGTTATGACTAGGCATGTGTCAATGAGACCTGGTTTCTGAGTTTGTTAGAGGGTCCTGACACTTGCAGTAAATCAATGACAAGTGTGTGATCTTATGAGATGTGTCAGAGGTTTAAGATCATGTGAAAACCATTGATTCTACCTTTTTCAGAGGGGATAAAGTGCAGCAGGTCTACATGCCAGTTGTGTTGATTTGTCATTATTTGATTGGTCCATATTGTATGATATGGAATGTTGTAAGTGGGACCGGTGTTGTGAGTCTTCAGGCATGTTAAAGTATAACATGATCCTATGGTTGTCATTGTACTACTGAGGCAAGATGCATGATGTTTAAGGCTAGTGGTATAATGACAGCCATTGATTTTGTTTAAAGGGATGTGAAGTAAAGGTGGGTCCAAACTGACAGATATGATGACATGCATGTTTGTGATTAGTTAGCTAGAAGGTGATTAGGATTTTCTAGTGGGCCTAAATCTTTCAAAGGGCTTGACAGATGTAGGATCTACAAGTGTCATGTGATCACATGGAATCTTTTTAGGCCATGCGATCATGCGACAACTGTTCAATTAAAGGTTTATATTTTGTGGGTCATGTCTGCTACACATAACTGACGTGCATGATTTTTATTGGCTAGGGTGTGTTGGCTTGGTGAAGACTTTTCAAAGGGTTTATGACTATTGTGAGATTAAATGTAAACCACTCGATCTACAGGGAATTAATGAAATCAACAGTCACATTTTAAACCTTGTCAGGGTAGCTATTGTAATTCAAATTCAAATTTCTTGGAGGGTTTTACACAATAGAAAGCACTTAAATTTATTGATCAAGCATTTAGATCTAGTAGAATTGGTTTTGCTAACTATTGCAATGTGGTCTAGGGTGTTCCATGATCATTTGCAGGGTGTCTGTACCATGATTTTGTGCTTGAGGCATCTTGCAGGTGGCCAAATTGGTTGATAAATGTGGGATTTTTTATGGTTCTCAGTACTTTCTTAGGGATTTTGTCATGATTGAGGATCACTCCTAGATCTGTCTTCTCCTAATTGCCTAGGTTTCTTCCCCTGTAATAAATTTGTGATTTTTTCTAGTTGGTCTGGTGGGTGAAGCCCTAACCCTAGCTATCTGAAGCTTGTTGCATCCTGAATTCTTTTGGGATTCCAAGATGGCTAGTGGTATAAATAGCTGGATTTTTGGATTTTGTAAGGGTTGGATGGTCAAGTATTCTACCTTGTAAATATTTATTTTCTCTACATATAGGGTGTTCCCTCTTTCCTTTATAGTTTTGAGAATATAGTATAAATTGTGATAGTTTGTCTTATGTATGAGATTCAATGTGTTTCTATTGTTATCAGATTTTTTCCATTTGAGTTTTAGACTTATTGATTGAAGCATCAAGGGTGTTTCAACCTTTCTATTTGTATTTCCTTTATGTCTACAATAGTGTTTTTTTCATAGAAGCAACTAGGTCTAGGACTAGTTTTCAGATGTGTATGAGCTGAGGTATCAAAGGTATTTCATGCTTGTCTTTCAGTGGATGCTGATCAATGTATCACTAGTTTATAGGTCTCTTCTAAGGGGAGGGTTAAAATCCTTTGAATGAGTGATATCACATTGGGATACACAAGTGGTTTGATAATGTATGGTATGATTAATGTTGTATGTGTGACGTACGGTATTAACATGTTTGAATATATTGTCTCCTTGTTTCATAGCATTCTATTGCAGTGAGGTATTTGACTCTGCTACGCATTGGATAAGGCACTGGTCTATGAGAGACTAAGGTTATTTCAAGAGTCCTTTCAACCCAACATCAATCTTTCAAATCAAATACCTTTACCTTTCATGTTGGTAGTAGTAGTAGGAGACCCATTCTAGTCTTCAGACTCATTCTATGCAAATAGGGCTAGTTGCATAAGAATTGGTTTCATTGGGGTATAGGATACCTAAAAGGGTTTGAAGACTATTCCACACTAACATATCTGCAGGCCTCTTATTCATCAAAAGGAGTGATGATTGTCTAGATAAGGTAACACCCGCTTGAGTGATGTGGAGCTCAAAGAAGAAGGAGGATTCTTTTCCATCCTCATCAATTGAACTTTTTCCTTGTCAAACTTGAGTGCCTACCCCAAGAATTAAGCCCATCTATTGATTCAAGTTTGGTCCTACAAAGAAAAGCTCCAATAGTGTGTATTTTATTTTTATTTTATAAAAATAAAATATAAATTAAATAAATTTGTATGTATATTAGAAAAATATATATATGTTGTTACAAGGAAATTTATTAAAAATTGGATGCTTTCTAAATTTATAGTGAGTAAATTTTATATTGAAAATTTAAAAAAAATTAAATTAAAAATTATTTATTAAGGGAAGGGTACTGTGCCCTGTCCCCTGTCGGTACCCTGTCGCAAAGCATGAGGAACTACCAATGACAGTCCTTATGGATTGTTCCTAGAAGCCCTTTGGCTACCGACAATAGCCCCAAGGGACTATTGCAGCAGACCCTACACTATCATGCACAGGTGGTGGGACCTGCGAGTCTGAAGAACTTGTTTGACTTTTGTTTTAACTAACTTTTCTAGGCATGTTTTATTTTGTTAATTGGTAATTAAATATAAATGTTTATTTTTTTAATTTTGATTTTTTTGTTAATAAATTTTGTTATTTAATTTAAAAGTTAATATTTATTATAAATTATTTAATTTATTTTAAACATTAATATTTTGTTTAACTTTGATATTTATGTGTAATTATGTCTTATCTAAATTAATTGATTTTATATTCACATAATCTTCATCATTGAATCCTTGAGAGTTGTAACCTATGTGAGTTGTTCATTTCATTTTATTATTTCCGCATTATACAACTTTGATGTTGTTGAATGTTAACACTTTAAAAAAAAAATTATTCCGCAAGCTTAGATGCATGTTTAGGTTAAGTTCTCATGGGTTCCTTGGCGGTGCATTACAGTTTTCTTGTTTCCTTGTTGGAGAGTTCATGGCTTGCTTGCAAAAAATAAGGCTCTACAGAAATCTACTAAGGTATTTTGTTACAATCTCTATAACATTTGGATTTTGGGAATAAAATAAACCTCTCATGTGTCTAGCTTGAATGTTTCTTTCTTTCATAGATCACACTTCAATTTTGGGCTCTAAAAAGAACATAGATTCACTTTCTTGCATTTTTTTTCACATAGTAATTAGGCCCTATGAACACTATTTGTGGTGTTCTTGAGAGAGCGGGTTTCTTGCGAAGCTCTTCTTGATGATAAAACCCCTTGTATGTATGGAGGATATTGTTACTATCTCACGGTCTTACTTTGTTTAGTCTTCAACATTGATCAGTATGTTCTCTCTTGGACCCACTTAGAGAGCATGATTGACATTGTTGTTGACATCATAAACCTTGGTGAGGTGGTTTCAATCTTAGTGTGTCAATGAAATTATTTTCTATGTTTAGGTGAAGTGAAGAGGCTAGAGGATTATGCTCTAATCCCTTTTTGGGTAGTACCAGAAACTCAGATCCTTGAATCTAAACCAAGTCCCCATGTGGTCCTTTTTGTGAGTCACCTTGTCAGAGAGAGTTAACCTTAGTGGACATTCCCTTTATTGGGTCAACCACGTGGATGAAACCTCAAGCGGTAATAGTCATTTTCATCATGGTAGTAACAACCACTATACAAATATCCTTATGGAAGAAATATCCATGGGTGTAGTTTCTTGTTGGACTATCAGATCTCCTTAGCATCTTTGATTGATTAAATTCTTAGAATGTGTCAAAGCCCCGCTGCGCCTGGATTGGAGTTCTCCCTCTTGAGATTGAAAAAGTTACAGAGTTGACCATTACTAAGAACCATAGAGCAACCAAATTTTTATTTACTAGGACTATGTGCATGGTTGAAAAACATTTTGAGAACATACACAAGTAGAATCTTTAAGGAGTAGCATACTAAGTCACTATTCTTGTTCATCTACAAGATTGCTTTGTCCCTTGCTCATTGTTTGAAGAAATTTATTTTCTTGAACTCCCTGATTGCTATCTTGTGTCCCTAATTCATGATAAAAATCTATTGATGTATTTATGTGATCAATTACAATGAACAAATCTGAGTTCCCAAGTGATAAAAACTTCAAAGATCTCCCCAAAAGTGCTATGACATGTTTCTCAAAAGAACTTAAATGGTATCAAGTTGCACAAAATGACTCTTGGTCTTCTTTCTTCCACATCTCTCATGACTTCCTAGTCTCCCATTTCCATCCTTTCTCTTCTTCCTTTCGCTTCTTCCTCTTCTTCCTAAACTCTTCATGTCTTCTTGATTCTTTTCCTCTTATTATCTAGTCTACCTTCTTCTATTCATCTCTTCTATCACTTCCATGCTTGATTCCTCCTCTTCTAGAACCATGAATTTCAACTATCTTGTTATGGAACTTCTCTTGAAAATAGATGATCTCAAACTCATTTCTCAAGTCAAAGAGTTTTATTCCTCCAATAGTCCTTCTAGATATTGCACGGGTGATAAACTTAAGACAAAAATAAAAGAAAAGTTGAATGAATTAGATGTATTTTCTAGGATCATAGATGTGATCATGTCATGACCTCCTTCTTCCAAACATTTTTCATCTTCTAAGTCTTCTCATCCTTCCTCATCTTCCAAGTCTTACCATGACTCTTCTAGACATTATTCACATTCCTCATTATCCAAGTCTTCTTCCTCCACTAGGTCTTCACTTTCCTATTCTTCACAATCTTATTCCTCTTCTACTTCTCCCAAGAGTCTTAAGACATACCATAATGAGCAACATGACAATCCTTGTGATACCTCTACCACGAAGAGTGACACACCCATCTTTGATGAGTATTATGATGAACAATGTAGTGATACCTATAACACCTATATTCCTAAGAGTCCTCCTAGTCATGTGCTCATGCTTATTGGAAATGGGTCATCACATTGGATAGATTGTGATGGTAATCCATATGATTCTAATTTTGAAAGAGACTTTGATGATTTTTGTGAACAATACCTAGATGATACATCCACTTCTATTGAGGAAGAGAAAGCTTTCCGTGCTGATTATAAACATAAATACTATAAGAATCTCTCCCCTAAGAACTCTTATGTTGAAAATAAAGATTACACTATCAAGAAAGATTATGTTAATGATGTAGCTTTATCTTGTGATGGTTCCCTTCCATCCCTTAGTTCCTCCAATACCCATAAATTTCCTAAAGCTTCCAAGTCTTTCAAATCTTTCACAAATCCTTCATCCAAAAAAAGTCCTAATACTTTTCATGTGGTTCCCTATAGTTATCCTGAAGGGATACCTCTTAAAGAAACTCAAGATAACCTTCACTTGGCTGCAAATACTTTCAATACTACTAAACCTAAAGAGCCTAATCCTTTATACACTATAATGCCTACTTCAACTAGTCCTTCACCATCTCTTCCAAAGTCTTCCATACAATTCCAACGTGCTTCCTTGTCCTTAGAAGTGGCTCCATGTCAAGAGGACTCTAAAGAAATATCAAGATAAAGAACCCTCCATGTCATCCAATCCTTTTCATGATGTCTCTTATCCATTTGATGGTTCTTTTGATCCTGCAGGCCCTTTCTCATTCATTCCACCATGTCTTAAGTCTTCTTGTAAGAAACATCAGGCTACTACTTATACCGTTGAGCTTATTGACAATCAAAATAACCTCACTACACTTGTGCTTTCCAAAGATGATACTTCCATTAAGGTTATTAAAAAATATGTTGTTACTTCCAATGTTAAGCCTATTGAAAATCAAGAGAAAAATTAAATGCTTATGCTATCCAAAGCTCCTTGTCAAGATTAAAGTCTTCCATCTTCTTGTTCTACCACTCCATGTTTGCTTCCACTTTCTACTCTTTCTAAGCCTTTGCAAGCTCTGAACAATCCTATCAAAGAAGTTTCTCCTATTCAAGATGTTCATGATCCTATTGCAAATCCTAATGCTCACTCTGAAGATGTTGATGTCCTTGGTTGTCATATAGATGTTGATGAACTTATTGATTATCCTTTTGTATCTTCCACATCCATCCTTGGACCTCGTCCACCAATACTAAGGGTTTCATGTCTTCCTTCCATCTTGGGCCCTTATGTCCCTTCACTTTCCCCTCCTAACTCTCCTAATTCATCATCCATCTTGGGTCCTTACATCCCTCCATCTCTTATCTTTCGTCAAGATCAACATAGATGCATACCCTTGAATCATTTTCATCCACTCACCCATCTAAACCAGTCATATCCTCCTTCTTCCACAAGTCCCAAGTCTTTTGGAATTAACTTGAATGTTCAATAAAATAAAAAGAAGCAATACAAGAATCCATAAAAAGAATAAGATCACCATGTCTCCTCTAATCGACATGGAGGCATAAATTCAAAAGAGATATCTAAGAAGACAACTACAAGACAACTATGGGTTCCAAAATCCACAATTGAAGATATTCTTTCTAAATCATCAAAATAAAATGAAAAGCCTACGACTATATGGATTCCAAAGTCTCTCTTGAAAGAGTCTAATGTTGAGGAACAAGTGAAGTTGAAATTCAAGCTTCCAAAGGCTTCCACTTCATCTTCTTCCAAAAACATTATTCCATTCCATGTGCCTAAACCACAACCTGTACTATCCAGTCACCATATTGTTATCTCTATTGAGCTTTTAAGGTTGACATTAGTACCAAAGGTGTGTAAAGATATTGGTCGGTCACTTACATTAAGCTAATCGGTAACATAAAGAATAACATACTAGTTGATAAAGTAGTATACCGAGTAGTAGATAGTTTACTGAGCACTAGAAGACACCAACACTGACAAATAGTAAACACTGAGCATCGTAGTATACACCAATCAGTTTACACAATGTTATCGAGGCTCACAAGAAATGACATAGTAATAAGGAATGGCATATTCTTCTATGAAAATAGTTACAATAGTTTGTAAAATGTTTTACCAAGATCGAGGAAAATTTAATGTAATGATATTCATTAAATACAATGTATATCTTTTGTAATAGATGATCTAGGTTATTATTGTACACCATAGATCTTAGGGTTATGACTATATTATGTAACCTAATTTTGTTAAAGCGGAAAAAAAATAGAACACTATATATTTTTGTGTTCACTTCATTTTTTATAAGAACTGATATATGAATCATGCAACACTTGAAGCATTTGCCTATCTTCAAGTCCATCAGTCAATAGAGAAGAACTGAATACAAAGGAATTCAGATTGAGTAGAATCAGCAGAGGCTACCGAGTAGTTCAGAGTAGAGATTCATCACAAGTAAGGTGATATTTTATCAGAGCATATAGATCTGTATCAGACAATTGAGTGTCAAATAGCAGATAATTACCTATTGCTTTTTGACAATTGTAATAGAGTTTTGGATAAAATCTCTTAATAGAGTAGACTTAATAGTCTTATGTAAATCTATTAACTGAGTGCACACTTCATTAGTGTTTCTCAAATCCTATAACTAGGTAGATCTAGCCAATCTAACATGTCACTCCTAATAAGATGAGATCACTAGAAGTGATTAAAACTTGTAGCCCTAACAGGCAAACCTTTCCTATATACAGTAGTGAAGAATGTTTGGGTGTCATCCCCACCATAGTTTTTACCTTCTTACAAGGGTTTTCGCATTACCAAAATACTTGTTTCATGTGATTGTGATATTGATTTCATGTTTTTTACTTAGTTAAGTTAAGTGGATGATTTATTCATGCAATTAGATTCAAGTTATTTTGATCAGTTATCACTGTTTATAGTTATAGATCTGAAAGGTTTACAAGTTAAGTTTTTGAAGGCATTGATTCACTCCTCCCCTCTCAGTGCCTATCTCTCCTAATTACACCAATTGGTATCAGAGCAAAAATATCTTATTGAATAGTTTAACCACTAAAGGGTAAAGATCTAAGTCATGGAGAGATACAAGCTTGATAAGACTATTGAGAATCAGAAGATACAAATGCAAATGTTTGTGGAATAGTATAAGTAAGCCAAGGAAGGACTGGAGAAATTACTGGATGAAAGGAAGAACCTAGGTATACTACAGAATGAGATCAGTTATCATGAAGAACCTATTGATGACATATTTGAGCATATTGGATTGAGTTCTAGAAGCATCTCTTATGGATCTGAAAGGATAATCACTGATCTATCTAAAAAGAATCAATATTTAACTGATCAAGTGAAAGCACTACAAATTGGTCAAGAATCTCAGATGGTGAGAATGGTAGAAACAATAAACAAAGAAAAACAAGCTAAGCAAGAAATAAATCTGGCAATCAATGACTGAAGATAGATGAGTGAACAACTTCAAACTAAAGAGAGTGAGATACAAAGACTCACTGACCAACATTTCCAGGTAACTAATCAAGTGATGACTATGAATCAAGAGGTAAACTGAGTGAATGCAGAATTGTCAAGAAAACTAGAAGATGTTGCAAGACTCAGAGAAGAGAATGAGAGGCTGATAAATGAAGTGAAAAATCAACAGAAGCAAAATGAAATGAAGAAACTTGCTGAGGATAGCTCTAAGAAGATTGATGACTTCTTAACTAATCAGAGAAGATTTGGAAATAAAGCTAGTATAGGCTACACCGGTGAAGGAGAATCATCACCACAAGATGAAAAAATCAACATCAGTCAAAATTAGAAACCTAAAGTGTTGGCATGTTATCATTGTGGAAAACTGGGACATACATCTAATGTGTATAGAAACAAAGCACAAGGTAAACCTCTTGTCACTCCTAAGTTTAATGGATATTGTTATTACTGTTGTAAGTTTGGACATCCTTCTTATGATTGTAGAGCTAAACAGAATGATCTTGCTAATAATATCACTATGGATAAAATATGCTATACTTGTAACAAGAATGGACACACTGCATGAGACTGTAAGGAGAAAATGAAGCAAGTTTGGACACCTAATGAGAAACCACAATGCAGGCCATATCAACTGAAGAGACAAGGTAACTCTTATGTCTGGGATTATAATACATGGACTAACTATGTTGTATGTGGTAGATATGGACACATTGCAGCAAACTTTTATAGAAAGAGTTGGATTGGATAATCAAGAAGCTGGACAAACTCTGGGATGGCTTGTATGCATTGCCATAAGGTCAGTCATTTAAGCAAGAACTATAGAGACCAAGCACCAAAAGAGAACCATATATTTGAAAGTGGATATACTATTGCAGATATCATGAAGTTAAGGAACACTATGTGGAAGAAGGCATCTAATGAGAATTTTGAGTCAAGTAATGTTGTCGATGAAACCTCATCCACTAGATTGGGTGACATCCGTACCTCCACTTAAAGTGAAATAGGTATGTATGGGACTAACATTTCAAAAGATCACATTTTACATATAGTTCCTTATGCATAATGTTCTTATACCAAATCATCATAAATAAAGATGCACTATGGTTTAGTTGTCATGAGCTAACAATGTTATACAGTCAGAAAAAGAGAGACCAAGAGTCGGTTACTAGTCGATAATCACTATCTAAGGTTAACTGAGCACATGTATCAACTGATGAAGAAATTCTATGTTAACTGAGAAGATGAAAATTTTAGTTGTCACTAAGCTAACAACTGTTTCATACTGAAAGTTAGATCAAGCATTTATTACATAAAATTTTGAGTGGGAACATCGAGAAGTCTATAAATACACGAGAATAGAGTTCATTTTTACATTGTGATTTGGAAGAGTGGAGAATACAAAGAGAAAATTTTGAGCTAAAAGATTTTTAGAATGATTCGAGGCTACGTTAGATCAGATTGACATCACTCTTCATGATACCGAGTAAGTTCATTTGTGATCAAACATTTCTTATCCTACTTTTTGCCAAAACCCTAGTATTAATTTATGGCATCTACATCATCTACAAGCAAAACTCAAAGTGTTGAAGAGGAAGTTAATCTAATTGTTAGGGAAAATTTTGATGAACCTAAGTTTAAGCCACATGCTAAGGTCACAGCACAAACATATACAATGGGTGCATTTTTGAGCATACCAAAAAGGGTTTTATTGATAGAAGATGTAAGGTCTTATATTCATTGCAAAATCAGAGAAGTTGGAGACTTTGAAACTATTACAGCATATCAACTGCTTTGTGGCCCCAATGGAAAAATGAAATTAGACTACAAGAAGATTGAGGAATCAGGGATATCATGTTTTATACACTTTCTGCAATCATTTAAATCAGATTGGATTAGAATCATTTTGAGCAGGTATCATGATGAAAAATTCTAGATAGATAAACCGATTAAGGTCAATAAGAAAATAATTAGTAGGGTTACTGTGCTCCCTACAATCAACAAAGCTAAGGCTTTCTATAGTTCTTCATGACTGGATGTTGAGAAATATACTAGAGCACAATGGGATGATCGGGCATTGAATATTTTGACAATCAAGGACACATCAGTCAAATTTCAAGCACATGTGATTGGGTACAAGTTATTTCAATCGAATAGACTCAATAGTGTACCCTGCAACGTAGTAGACATGGCACACAAAATTGTAGTAAAAGGTCACTAGGTTGATCTTGCCGAGGTACTGTTTCATCAACTTTAGGAGAATATGAAAACCATAAGGAAAAATAAATCTAACACATGTAAGTTTGGATCTCTACTTGCATGCATATTGCTCTATTTACAAAAGTGTGTACATGGCATCGGTAAAGTAAATTGGATACTAGATGTACTGATAACAAAATAGATTGGTGAAATGATGAATAAGTTAGGAGATAAGTTGAATCTAGAGTTTAATGCATACTTCATAGAATTTCAATCTAAAATGCATAAAAGAAGCTAAATTCTGAGGGAATTAGTTTAGAAATTTGAGAATGACATATGTTTTGTGGTCAACACCGATTATACTTTGATAAAAGTAGTTGAGCCTAGGATAAAATGGTTGGCACTGATGGGATATGAAATAAACCATGATTTCACACTAAAATCTATCAATGAACTACTTGCACTACCCAAAGATCCCATTGCCACTAGGCTCAGAGTATATGAAGAAGCCAAATCTAGAATCTCAACAAATATTGAGATCGGTAAAATAACTAAAAATGTAAAGAAGATGAAGAAAAATCTCATTGCTAAATATGGAGATGGGTCTGACACATCTGAAGGAACACCGGCTCAACAAGTAACCCAAGGTCAGTTACAATTAGCTAAAAAACCATATGATAGTGAGGAAACCAAGTCTGAAAAAGAAGAAGATCCTACACTAGTTCTTCCACCTAAAATTCCTATAAGGAAGTAATCACCTATACATGAAGGTATGAAAACACGTTCGTCAACTACAACACCACTTACCAATAAGGAAGAGCATCTACACCGACAAGGAAATACATTAAGAGAAATAACAAGGGTGCAATTGAAGAACCAAAGAAAAGGAGAAAATTCATAAGAAATAAGGAAGATATTGAGGATACAGAGGTAGAGGATGATGTCAATCAATTCAAAGGGGTTAGTAACAAGGCAAAAACAATAGATCAAATGATTGAGGACATAATTGAACATGAAGACCTCACTGATCCCTTACTAGATAGATTTGACAAAATGTCAAAAGAAGATCAAACCAAGATTGAAGAGGCTATCATCCAAATGATGATAAAATTCAAGAAAGTTCCAATGGAATTTGCCTGTGCATTACTGAAGAAATTGGATGATACAATTACTGAAAAATGGGCTATTTCACTAGACACCGAGAAGAGAAAGAGAGAATGCTCTCTAGTTCAGGAAGCTGCACATTTAAGATTTGGAGAAGTTAGTGAATACTTGACCAAATACCAAGAAAACTTTATGATCAAGAATAGATCCTTGATGATCATGGATGATAATGTAGTAGATATGGATATCACAACTGATTCTATATGGACATCAATTTTGAAGGCTGAAGAAAAAGCTGAGCAAGAAGCATTCTTGAACCTGTCTAAGAAGAGACAAAATTCTAAAGGTAAAGGTATTTGTATTGATGAGGGAACAACAAAGAAATCAAAGAATATTGGTATATCAGTTATCAAGGTAATTGATATAACTAAGGACAAGGAAGAAATAAATATTTCACAGGATACATTGGATAAAGTTGAAATTCAACTGGAGAAGAAAATTGATGACGATGAACTTGTTGAAGACATCACAAATGGTGATCCTTATGAACAAGATGATGAAGATGTAAATATTGCACCAAATAAAGATGAAGCACTAGACACCAAATGTCTATTTATGTCACTACCAGGTGAACTTCTTGTACTTGCAGAAGAAGTTGGAATTCTTTCCCAAGTACAACCTGATGGCTTAGATCCCAAGAAAAACAAAGATATCATAGGGGATCAAAACATAGAGAAACTTGTAGAAATAGATGACCCTACACATACAGAGGCACCTTCCACCAGAGCAAAGGAAAAAGAACAAGCAAAGGAAATAGAAGAAGCAAAGGAAAAAAAAGAACCAAAGGTAACAGAGGTGATCCCACTTGACACCACAACCAAAACTCCTACTATATCAATTAAGAGTACAACTACTAAGGAGAAGAAGAAGGAAGAACAATTGCTAGTAGGGAAGGATACTCCAAAGACTAGAGATAGATCTATTTCTATTATTGAAAAGAAATCACCTCTAGCATAGAAGAAGAAGAAGAGGAAAGGAAAAGGGGCGGTCACCCTAGATGAAGTTATTATTATCCTTGAGTGTGACTCGAGGATCCTAAGCCTTGAAGAATTGAGTAAATATGGGGAATTATGTTCAAGGAAGGTAGCACAAGAGAAGTTGAAGCAAGAGCACAAAGGAAAAGAAGTATTAACTGATGTGCAAGATATCCTCCAATAGGTAGTACCCAAGATAAATATTGATGAGGATACACCTATCGTAGATCAACTTGCTACACTTGCCGAGAAGATCAATGCCCCAGGAATAGATGCATATAAACAAATTGAAGAAAGGGAAGAATCCATAATACAACACAAATTAGCAGAGAAAGTCAACCTTGAAGTGGCATTATAGAAGGTCAAATTATCAGAGGAAATTACTGAAATAAAATCTATCAACCAGATAATTTGTCAATATTTATTAAAACTTTGTACTACAGACACCTTCACTATTGAAGTCAGTGAAAAGATCAAAGGATTGGAAGTAGACATATAGTTGAGTACAAATGCAGCTATAATTGAGCCTCATCCTTTCTTAAAGCATATTCATTGAGTTTAGGAACTCTGGTGGTTGATAGAAGATTTGAAGAAACAAGAAGCACACCTAACAGATCAAGTTACTGAGTTGTAGACTGAAATCATTCTGTACCTAAATTTTTTTGAAGCACATATTGTCAAAGTTGATCTATTAGTTGCAACACCAAAAATTTTGGTGTTAGAAAACATCTTTGACATGCATGCACAAGTCATTCTTGAGCACATTTCTCTCACCAACTTGAAAGAGGAATGGGAAAACCTCTTGGAGTTAGTAAAGAAAACCCATCAGCCAATTTTTGACAAGTTGTGAGTATACTACTTAAATTTTGTATTTGGCATTACTATCAAAAAGGGGGAAAACAATGTATCATTTGTTATGCCAAATATGTACATGGATGCTATGTATACCATATATTAATGGGAGCATGCACCAAGGGGGAGTACTTAGTACCTAGAAATTTTTTATGTGTATATGTATATGGTGGAGATATAAGGAGATAAAAGTTACATAGAAAATTTTGTCTTTATACATTCAAAATTTTGATGCCAATGCCAAAGGTGGAGATTGTTATCTCTATTGAGCTTTTAAGGTTTTCATTAGTACCAAAGGTGTGTAAAGATATTGGTCGGTCACTTACATTGAGCTAATCAGTAACATAAATCAGAATAGACTAGTTGATAAAGCAGTATACCAAGTAGTAGACAGTTTATCGAGCACCAGTAGACACCATCACCAATAGACAGTAAACACCAAGCATCACAGTATACACTGGTCAATTTACATAGTGTTTATCGAGGATCATAGGAAACAACATAATGATCAAGAATGGCACATTCTTCTATGCAAATGGTTACAATGGTTTGTAAAATGTTTTACGAAGATCAAGGAACATTTAATGTAATGATATTCATTAAATACAATGTATATCTTTTGTAATAGATGATCTAGGTTATTATTGTACACCGTAGATCTTAGGGTTATGACTATATTGTGTAACCTAATTTTGTTAAAGTGGCAAAAAAATAGAACACTATATATTTGTGTGTTCACATCATTTTTTATTAGAACTGAAATATGAATCACAAAGCACTTGAAGCATTTGCCTATCTTCAAGTCCATCAGTTAATAGAGTAGAACTGAGTACAGAGGAATTTAGATTGAGCATAATCGAAAGAGGCTACCAAGAAGTTCAGAGCAGAGATTCATCACAAGTAAGGTGATATTTTATTAGAGCATATATATCTATATCAGACAATTGAGTGTCAAATAGCAGATAATTACCTATTGCTTTCTGACAATTGTAATAGAGGTTTGGATAAAATCTCTTTAAAAAGTAGACTTAATAGTCTTATGTAAATCTCTTAATTGAGTGCACACTTCATTAGTGTTGTTAAAATCCTATAACTAGGTAGATCTAGCTGATCTAACATGTCACTCCTAATAGGGTGAGATCACCAAAAGTGATCAAAACTTGTAGCCCTAACAGGTAAATCTTTTCTATCTGTAGTAGTGAAGAATTTGTGGGTGTCATCCCCACCATATTTTTTACCTTCTTACAAGGGTTTTTGCATTACCAAAATATTTGTGTCATGTGATTGTGATATTGATTTCATGTTGTTTACTTACTTAAGTTACATGGATGATTGATTCATGCAATTAGATTCAAGTTATTTTGATCAGTTATCACTATATATAGTTATAGATCTGAAAGGTTTACAAGTTAAGTTTTTGAAGGCATTGATTAACCCCTCCCCTCTTAGTACCTATCTCTCCTAATTCCAACACATATTCCTTCACGTATTCCTCTATTCATGTTTTCTCCATCCTGTCACCACCCTTCAAGGTGTGTGTTGATGTTGATCTTGCCTTCCTTTCCATCTACCCTTTCACAATCCTTCCATTCATTATCCTTCTACCTTCTATCCTTTTTTCTCATTTTACTATTCCTCCTATCTTCCAACCTCACTCGCTTTACATAAAACCTTATACTCCATTTTTCTCTTCCATCTTCCTTTCCCTATCAGTATCTTTTAGCATATCATTTTGAATCCTTGGCATATCATGGTTTTTTCTTTGAAGAAGCATTATCTAAAAAGCTTGCCTTCTACCAAAAAAATAAAAATAAAATAAAATTCAAAAAATAGAAAAAAGAAAAAAAGAAAAAAAAAATGAAAAAATTGAAAATGTGCCTTGGTGGAACCAGGAAATAGGCACCTTGGTAGTGAAAGTAAAGAGAAATAAATTCATCCTATGGTGAAAACCACTCCCTTGTGGCACCTTGGATAAGTACCCTGATGAAAACCTGGCAATCAAGCATCATGCACAATTCTTCTACATATTTCATCCATTCCATCTTCTCTCTTTGATCTTGACAATGTTGACCTATACACAAACATTTAGCTATCTTGTGAGCTATTTTATGATGATCTTTCTTTCATTCCATTCATGTTTAGCCTTCATATTTATTTTCATCCATTCATTCTAGCCTTTCACTATCCTTTTCCCCTTTGGTCTTGATCTAATAAAAAATAGTAAAACACGATGCTATGAAGCCTCTCTTGACATGTCAACTCCTTTGGACTACATCCTTTCCTTCTTTTTCATTATGCTTTTGTGACTTATCCTATGCTGGCCTTTCATTTCTTGTCTAAACGTCCTTTACATGACAATTTTTCCATAGCTTGGGTACTCTTAGGAGTTTTCCCTTGAGGATTTCTTCCCTTCATTCTCTTTCATTCTCTTGTCTTTGATCTCTTCTCCACCTTGCTACACATTGGGACTACACGATGTGATCTTGCTTGGGAGTTTGATGTTCATTCTGTCTGGGGGCATCCTTTGTACATTCTTTTTAATCCTAAAAAAATCCAAAAAAATGGTATATTGTCAAAAATTCTAAAAATTTGAAAATGTCCTAAAAAAATTATCATCTTAGTGAAAACCTAGTAGTAGGCGCTTTGATGTGTCTCCAAAAATTATATATTCCAAAAAGTTAAAAAAAAATAGAAAAAGTTCCTTGGTGAAAACCTTGAAATAGACACCTCAGTAGAAAAAATACAAAAAAATTATAAAAAGTCCTAAAAAAAATTGGTATAAAATCCAAGTGGTGAAAACTTGGAAACAGGCACTACTTGAGGCCTTTACACCCCTATTTCTTAGCACATGTCCTTGACACTTAGCCTTTCTCCATCATGCATTGTCCTTGTTGCCTTGGTTTGGAATTGGAATTTGTCTTTGTCTAGGGGGCATAATTATGTTAGCTTTGGTCTCTTGGATGCTTAGTCTTTATGAAACCTCGCAAATGGTGTTTTTCAACACCACCCCAATTGTGTTTTTCAGCATGATCCCTAACATCGAGTGTTTTTCAACACTTATCAGTTTGGTCTTACCTAGTTTTTTCATGTTATATTACCTACTTGCAAGAATTCGATCGTTATCCTCAGAAATTAGTATCAGTTAACAAACTTAAATTTTTAAATGCATCACTTAATGCTTGAGATTTTTCATAATATTTTCTTTGTGTCTTGACTTTTATTCATTTTCATTGAGTGTCCTTGTCTAATAAGTCTCTTTAGGATGCATAGCTAGAGGACTTGGGGCATGGGGCATGTTTTTATTTTTTTTCTTCTTGTGGGTGTGGTCTTGAAGCTCTTGAGTGTGTCTTTTTGTCCCCTTGAAACACTTAGGAGATTTGAGGTATCATCCTTGACTATTTTTGCACAACCATTCTTGTGGTCACCCTAGCAACTTTGCCTTGATGTGAGTGTGGTTTTGCTACATTAAATTGGGTAAGCTAACATCAAATTCATCTTGACCTTTATCTATTTGATGCTTATGATAGAATCTTTCCACATTCCAATCTAATATAAATCGCATTCATAACTTCATAGTTGTGCTTGTGACTAGTGATGATTGTGTGATTTTTCGATGTCAGTTAATAATAGCCCAATGATGAAAATAAGTTCCTTAGCATTCTTTAATGAATGATGAGCACAAAATCCTATGTTACAGTTGGTCTATTGCAAGTACAACTTTGCATTTTCATGTAGCTTAAATTGTTAAACTTCATGTTAATTTGCATTTTTGGGCTACATTAGGAGTTTGAGAGGGTTTTCCTTCATCTTTCTTTTGGAATTTTAAACAATTGTGGTCATGTTTTGATCTCCATTTCCTTATCTTCTTTCGTGATCTCAATCAAAATTTTCTATCTTAAACATTTGATTGATTTTAAGGCATTCTCTTTCTTGAGGAAAATTCTCTTTCTTCTCTCCATTCTTTTCACCTCTTGCAAACTTCGATCTTCCATTCTCTTTCACCTCACTTCTTTTCTTCTAATCCAATCTTGGGGCATAATATTTCATGCTTAATGATGTACCTTGGTTCTGTGATCCTTATACCTTTCATCTTACATCAAGAACCTTATCTTTAGTTCAATTTGATCAAATTTATCAATTTTTTGTTTCTCCTCTATCTCATTTTGATTTCGATCATGAGGGGGCAGTACCTATTAAACTTCAATCCTTGAGTCATCTTTATCAATTCTATTGATTAGTTTTCTCAGAGAAACCTTGCTTGAGACTTGACAATTACCTATTTACATGGGTGTTGGCCTTGTCTTTTTTAGTCATCTTATCTTTATCCTGATGTGTTCCCATCTGTTGATCACATGTCTAGGTTGTTTTGTGATCCCAAATCGATCTCACATTTCAAATTCATTCTTTGACTACATTTGTTCCCATGAAGATCACACATTAGTCAAAGAGGGGTAAATGTATGCACCCTAAAATGGTCACCTAGACTTTGGGCCCCCATTCATCAATTTATCAATTTCCTAAATCAATGCCTTGGAATATTTTCAATTCAAATCAATTTCCTTGATCAAATCATAATCAATTCAATTATTTCAAATATTTCTTAAGGTCTGATCATTTTATCCTAAGTTTTATTTAATTAAGAGAACATGCTCCCTTTTAATTAAATAAAAAATTCTTTTATCCTAAGCCACATTTAATTAAAAGAACAAATCTCTTTTAAATAAATAAATTTTTTAATTAAATAATGTAAACCACATTGCTAAAAATAATAAAATAAAAATAAAAAGAAAATGATTTTTTGTCTACACATTGTGTTGGTTCTTTTCCTTGTAGAACCAAACTTGAATCAAATGGTTGGGCTTGAAACACAGGTTAGGCACTCAAACTTGACAAGAAAAACAAACCAATTGATGAGGATAGAGACAAATCCTCCTTCTTTGAGCTCCACATTCAGTCAAACGGGTATTGTCTTATCTGCACATTCAAGACACCTCATGACAAACCAAAGGCCTGCAAATAGATCTTAAAGGGTGGAGCTGAAGGGAAATGATTTTAAAGATGAGTTGAAGGGACCCCTAAGATACCCTAAGTCTTCCATAGACCAATGCCTTATCCAATGGGCCACAAAGTCAAATACCTTATTGCAAGAGAAATCTATGAAATAAGAATATAATATGCTCAGTGTGTTGATGCCTGACATCAATCACACACCATAACCAAACCTCAACTTAGTTCCCACCTGTGTATTCAAATATGTTCTTACCCATCAAAGGATTTTGACCCTCCCCTTAGAAGAGACCTATGAATAGACAATACATAAACCAACATCCACTGGAAGACAACCATGACCAATCCTTGATATTTTAGCTCATACATACATGAATACTAACCCTGAACCAGTTATCTCTGCGAAGACAACTCCATCCACAAGCTCTCAGGCAATGAAAAGTAGAAAAACTAGACATCCTTGATGCATGACTAATGAGTTTGAAATTCAAATGGAGATAGCTTGACAATAGTAAGAGTATATTAACTTCTCATACATAAGACAAGTCACTTACAATATGCATTATGTTCTTAGAACCAACAAGAGAAAGAGGAACACTCTATATGAAAAGAAGAAGAGAAAAATCTATAGGAAAAAGATCCTTCAGTTGGAACCAATTCTTCTCAAAAATTTGCAGAAGAAGGAACCCTTACAAAATCAAACAACCTACAATTTATACCACTGGTTACCTTGGAATCCTAAACCAGTAGGATGCAACAAGCTATAGGTAACCAGGGTTAGGATTCAACCACCCAACCAATCAAATCAGAATTCAAAACAATTTACTATAATCGAAGGGAAAAACACTAAACCCTACAAGCAATTAACACTTGATCTTCAATCATGAAAGAATCTCTAAAAGGCACTGAAGATCAATAAAAAATCTACAAAATTCAAAATGGTAGTTACCCTGCAACTACTTTTGGTACATTTCATTTAATCCCCTATGACAAGACACTCCTCTTCTGCAATCATCTCACACCCTGGAGCACACTAGAAACAAGAAACCAATCACTTCTCATCAAATAGGGTCATTTCTGCATTGAATTCCATAAAAATTGTACCCTCTGTCACTGGAAACTCTCAAAAATTAAAACTCAAATTGCAATGGCTACTTTGCATTTTGCAGGATTTATGTTCCTCAACTCTTTGCCCTTAGTCATGCAATCACGCGGTCACCAACTTCACTGCCACAGGAATTCTAGTTTCAAATTATGCTTGGTCGCATGATCGCAAGGCTCCCAACTCACCCTTGCAATCATGTGACCGTAGTCTCCTAGCCGTGATCAACAGTCACAAACCCCACTGAAAAGTCTTTGGCCACATCACCTTCACAACCCTGCAAGTCTACAATGATGACACATTTCTATAGTTATCACATGATTGCATAGTCAAAAGATGGGCTATGTGAACATGCGACAACCTGCAAACCTTGCAACCATTGCCTTCCCTGTCACCACCGCATCACTGAAACATCGACCCCACTTTATCTGGTGAACTAGCAACTGAAGAACTTCTGCCAGTTCACGAAATACTTTCCACCATCACTAAAAAACTTAATGATCACATGACCACTATTCGCTGAATCACCAAACAAACTACTGAATCACCTTTTTATTGCATGAACATGTGAACAAATGAATTTTGTCGGCACCGCCAGATCTTATCCACTCTCCCAAACCTCAGACCCCATCTAGGCCTACCCGATGCCACATGTCATCACACCATTCATAAAAACCACTGAGTCACTTGACACAGGACCCATTGTCGAGAAAATCCTTACCTTTAGGGAAGATTAGACGGTGGGTGCATGATCACATGGGGTGAGAATATTCCATGCGATCACATGCAGACCATAGATCTCATCTGCATTGTTACTCTGCTTAAGAAATACCAGGTCCACCATGTGTATCCACCTTCCTACCACATCAATAGCTTTCACTAAATCATGGAGACTAAAAGGCTTGCATCTTTTTCTCATGGTATAGTGACAACCATCGATCTTTGTCACCCATTAAACATCTATCAGACCCTAGCCAACGGGCCCGCTGGGACATGTGTCAACCGGTCGCATGGTCGCATGTCAAAAAATTTTGACATGTGATCATACGAAAACCAATCAATTTGAAACCCTTTGAAGACCTAGGCCCACCATCCATCATAGTTGCGCAATTAGGGAATGCCAACAAATAGGAAACTGTGAGGTTGGAAACACATAGGTTTTTGGATAAAAGAGGATTGAAAACACACAAAGTTTTTGGCACCAAAAGACAAGTGCACAAAGCTGGAAGGCACAAGATAAAAAATAATGAAGGTTTTCACACAGACCGAAAACATCCTAGATTTTCAAAAACACTATGGGTTTTCGACACTGTGGCAGATTTTGAAATTATTTTCCTACAGACCTTAGAATTTGAATAACTTTCTGGATTTTGCAATTCAACATGTGCAATCTAGGCTAGAGCAAGGTGACACAATGAAGAACACAGGGCAGGACACTTATCAAAATCATTTGCAGGGAAGATTCCATTTTCATAACATTTTTGCTATGACAAAAAAATGGCCTAACAGTGGCTCTGTTTGGGGACGATGGGTAACTTGTGCCCATGCGAGAATTAAGGATTTTTGGGAGAGCAGACCACCTATTGGATGAAAATAGGGAACTCAAAAAATGTAGGGAATAGGAAGGAAAAGCACACAATAGGAAAGGGAAAGATATTTAAAAAAATTTACAAGATTTAGAACTTTACTTGATGGCCCCAGGCCACCAAAATGAAATCAATGGCCCCCCCCTGAATCAAAAGTCTAATTTTCATCCACATACGTGACCCACCACCTAAAAATTTTGTGATCATCCTGCTGCAAACATATGTGAATAACCATGGGCTGAAGAATGAAACTACGCTGGTCACTACCCATGTTCTTCCAGTCATGACTACCATATTCATATTCAAATTCCAAGAAGTAGGGAACATCACTTACTTCTCCCTACTGACTGGAAGTAAAAATATCATCTAATAATGCATCAGGAAATGGAACATATTGACTGTCATGCATTATTATAAAAGTACCTAGCTGAGAAGGACTTGAATCCTTTGATTTACCTTCACACACTGCTTCAACCACTAAGCAATTTGGTTCCTCCATGATGTCCTCACAAATTGGATCATGAACCAAGTGAAGGTCCTCTTTAAAGCTTCTATGATAGGGGAACACTGCATCATCATTTTCACCAAAAGAATTTATGTCCCAACTATTGAAGACTAGGTCCTCAACACTGTCACACTCAGTATCATATTTTGCAAGAGAAGGAAAAGGACTTGAACAATAGACTTGTTCATCACTGCAATCTTGATGATAGGAAAACACACTATCATTTCCTTCTACCTCTTCTTCTGTAGGGTCATTACATGATGGGATCTCTGATGAAAAAGGATCATCGCTATCACTTTGAACACTGGCCTCATTATCAGTGTCAAAGGATACATCGTAGGGGAGCTGCAAATCAAAATCCAAAGTAGGGGCATACCTCTGAAATTCTTCAGCCAAGAGTGCTGAAATCCTTTCACTACTCAATGGACTTTGGGCCTTGATATCATTTTCCTTAGCCTCACCCCTACTGCTACAAATATCATCCTTGTGAGGAACAAGGCTACACATTTCTAGCCCTAGATCATCTTGTGTGAAACAATCTATGCAGGAATCATCATCTGCATCATATCTAGTATTATGCCCTTCACACAAAACATCATCAAACTGGGACAAGAAGATTTCCTTCTCATGTTGACAAGAAGAAAAATCTACAAATAAAAAGGAAATATTGCCATCCTTAGATTCATCTTCAACATCCTCATATGCACTTATCTCAGAATCAGCTTCATAGTCAACACTCTCTGCATAGTGAGAATCAACATTAGAAACACTGGCCTCCTCATGAACAACATCAGGAGCCACCAATCTTAGCAATCTTATGCCCTCTACTAACTGCCAGTTCACCATTTTCAACCTTGCTAATTCCTTCTTGAGAGCAGCAACTTTATCAAAATGCTCAACAAACTTAGCTCTCAACACATCCCAAGAAGGGATTGAACATGAAGGAAATGACAAGAACCACTTCCTTGCACCATCAAAAAATGTGTGCACAAATAACCTCATGGAAATATCTTCATGTTCAACATCCATACCTCCAAAAATACCCATGACAACATCAACATGCTGGCTTGCAGAAATAGATCCACCAGCCATGAATCTTGGCAAGCACTTCCCATCCTCAGCAGAGAACTCATTAGGGGTACCTTCAATGCCATCAAAACAAAAGGGGCCATATTCCTCCTTGAGGAGCTACCCACCACTTATCATCCCTTTATAGAAGTGCTACACACTTTATAGGGAAACATTTTCAATAAGAGAATACCTGGAAATTTGCAGCTTGAAACTTGTTAACTGGAAAGCAAGGCAGATCTAGAGCTCACCATGCAGCTCCATCAAGTTCTTTTTAGTGTAGAGTCACCACCTCCTTGAAGAGGAATGTATTTCACTAATTTTTGTATCTCTTCCAACCAACCAAAACTCACCAGGATAACATGCACTATTTACCAAAAGATGCACTGATCAAATAGAAAAAATCAGAGCCGCCACTCACAACTAGGTGAGAAGATATCAAAAAATGCTTGTTTTTGTATCTAACTCTTTTCTAGACACTCCCCAGTAGATTCACCATTTTTTTGGTTCTTTTCCTTGCAGGACCAAACTTGAATCAAATGGTTGGGCTTGAAACATAGGTTAGGCACTCAAGCTTGACAAGAAAAACAAACCAATTGATGAGGATACAGAGAAATCCTCCTTCTTTGAGCTCCACATTCACTTAGGTGGGTATTGCCTTATGTTGGAAATTTGGCTAATGTGGATGCATAGATGTTGTCATTATGGCAACATATGATCTCTATTAAGAGTGCATAATCTGGAATGAAAGTATGGCAAGTTGAAGAAAGAAATTGTCTAAGTATGGATATAGTGATCCTGACAGAGCACCCGATGAAGATTTTGTTGGTGACGTCCACTGGAGAAATATTTTTTTTTGTATAGTTAACTAAAGCTTCTATAGAGTATGAGGATACCCCATCTTAGTGCACATAAAGTTTGGAGTAGTATGGACAAAGTTATTCAAAGTTTACTGAAGATAGTTTTTGCAGACAGAATAGTTTTTGGAGACAGTATTAGCGAAAGAGTTAAGGGATTATTTTTGCTTGTCAAAATAATGATTTAACATTATGAAGGGATGACATCCTAGATGTTTACTCTTGGATAAATATTTTGGAATCTGACCATGTAAAGTTATTAGCTTTAATAACTCATATATTAGGCATACTTGAAATGTAATGAGATATAGAAGTGATATGTAAAAAAGAAAGAAAAGATAACTTGCGATAGTTGTATATTATGATAGCAGCAAAGGCTATTGATGAAAAGTTGTAAGTAGTACCATATTATAGTCAAAAACATTTTGTATTACCTATTTGGGTAGTGAGCTCAGCTGGTGATCAGGTTTTGTAATCTAACTCCTAATAGGGTTAAGGCTTCTAACAAGGCCTAAAGTCCTTTAACCAGGACAAATCTACTATATATTGTAAATTGACTCCTAACATGGTCCAATATCCCTAATAGGGTACTTTTGATTAGTGATCTTTGTGGGTACCATCCCCACCAGGGTTTTCCCTTGGCCGGGGTTTCCTCAAGAACATATGATGTGTTATGAGTTCTTTTTATTTACTGCTATGTTTTTTAATCAGCTTGATAATCTTTGTATGCACTAAAGTAATCTGTTATATCCATAAGTGGGAAAAAAAAAAGTTTGTGAAATACTGATTCACCCCCCCTCTCAGTATTTCCTATTTCTAACAATTGGTATCAGAGCACAGTTACTCAGAGAAGGAACATTCAATGAAAGCTTAGCAACTTGAGTAAGATCTCTATGGATATGGATCAACTTTAGAAGAATCTTGAAGAAGCTCTTGAATAGATTGATATGCTTACTAATGAAAGAAACTCCTTAAGAAGAAAATATGAAGATGCAAAGAATGCTATTGACAAATTAAAAGGTAAGATTTAAGATTTAAAATCTAAAAATAAATCAGATATGCTTGTTGAAGATTGTGATGAATTAGAAAAAGAAAATGAGATCCTTAAGCATGAGTTGAAGATAGTAAATCTGAAGCTTAGTATGAAAGATGGAAATTTGAGATTTGATAATGAAAAATTGAAAATTGAGAATGAAGATCTGAGGTCAAGACTTGAAAAGGAAACATCTGAATCTGAAAAAGTTAAAATGCAGTATGTGGAACTTGAGAAGTATAATAAAATTGTGAAAGGTGAATTAACTCAATCTAAACAACAACTTGAAAGGCTATATTCAAAAAGTGATAAGACTAAAAATCAAATTTCTTTTGAAGAACCATTCTTTGATAGGACTGGATTTGGTTATAGTATGTTTACAACAAACCATGAAAGTAAGAAGCTAGATCTGAAGACATCTAAAAGTGTGCTAGATGAGAACACATTGGAAGATCCACCTAAAGAAGAACCACCTAGAGAGAAAGAAGAATCAAAGCAAGAAGAATCAAAATAGGAAGAATCATCTAAAGGTATGCAAAGAGAATTCAAAGGTAGATGTTTTTCTTGTAATACTATTGGGCACATGAAGAGAGATTGCATAGGTAAGAAATTTAAACCTTTTAATGGACATTGTTATAATTGTCATAGTTTTGGACATAGAGCTAACAAATGTAGAAGACCTAAAGTAATTTTGAATAATTATGATAGAATGATTGGGAATACTAACAATGCAGATAAGAAATCTATTGAAGAAATGAATCAAAGAAAAGTGGTACTATGTTTTAGATGCAACAAAGTAGGACATATTGCTAGAAATTGCAGGTCACAAATTAACCAGCAAGGACAAAGATTTGGAAGCAATGGAATCATTTTTAAGATATGCAACAAGTTTGGACACTCAGCAAGATTTTACAGAATGAACAATGGAGGTTATCATCATAACCCTAACCCTAGGAACAATGCAAGAAGGAATGAAAATGTAGGAAACAAAGAGAAAGGTTGTTGTAGCAATAAAGATGAAGTAAAATTTGACAAAGGCATAGATCAAGGAGGTATAGTCAGCACTGAAAGTAGTCACAAAGGTAATGTAACCAATGGTAAGGATGAATGTTTACCTGACCCTTCTTTAAGTACTTAAATTATGTAAGTTTCTATAGTTTAGGACTTAGGATTAGTGTAGACTAGGAATTTGAATGAGTTAAGTTTTTCGCAGTTAGATATAGGTTTATTATGTTGTACTAATGCTATGGTTAAGTACACAAGAAAATATTGTGTTTTGCGAGGTCGCAAATTTTTTTATGGTTGCAGGTTTACAGAATTAGCTTTTTGAGGTTTTAGCAGCAAAATGAATGAATGAATGCGATGTCAGATCGAGTTAATATGAAGTGTTATATGGTTGAAATTGAAGTTATTAAGATGAAAAAGTGATTGAAAAGTAATTTGAAAGAAGAAAAGTGAGTTGAGGATGATTTGAAGAAGTTTGGAAGCAGTTTGCAGCGATGATCATACCGAAACCCTAGATTTGCAAAGTTGAGGTATTTCTTGATCTCTAATCAGTTGATAAGATGGATATTTCTATGGTTCATAATGTTAAGGATAAGAATAGACCAAAGATTAAGAAAGAACTAGTAGAACCAACTAAAATTGATGAAAGTCTAGCATTATCATCCGTACCAGACGGAGTATTGCACATTGAGAATGTTAAAGGATATTTAGGTTGTAAGTTTGAAACTTTGGGAGATGAAAATTTTAGTGATGATTATAGGAAATTGTACAATCAAGACATGTCAGTTAAACCAACTTATGGGAACCTAGAGAACAATGAAATTATCAAATATTCCATGAAGTATGAATTCAATGATGACGAATGTACCAAGATCATTTTAAGTAGAATCCACAATGGAAAATTCTGGATGGAGGATAGAGTTATTGATATAACTACCAACCTAATTCATGAAGTTACTAGATTATCAAAGGTTGGAGAGATTCCATTGAATGAAAAGAACATGAGAAAGATTGTTTTAGATAACACTGGATCTAGTTATAATGGTAGAGGAATTGTGATAAGTAAGATTAAGCAAGATGATGTTAGGTACCTTTGCAAGATCCTAACAACTAAATTTTGTGGTAGTTCAAGGGAAGATGACATGGCTACAAGAATGATTCATGTAACTTATATTATGTGTATTGAGAAGAAACTAGTAGACCTATGTGAAATCTTGAAAATTCAACTATTTGAGAACTTAGAAAAGATTAAGAAGGTTAAGTACACACAGTTTAGGTTTTCATCTCTGATAACCTATATGTTTTTCCATATTTTGAGAAGATTTCCTTACACAATTGATTGGAGTGACAATGTGAACACAATGGAAAGAATAAACTCAGTCTACATGAAGCACCTTTTTGATAAAGTTAATGACAGTGTGAAGCTTGTATTGAAGACTTTTCAGAATATTGCTAAGAAAAAATCAAGGATTCCTCAATCCTTAGTTGAAAAGCATAAAGATGACATTTGTTTTATGGTTGACACTGATTTCACCTACATTGAAGTAGTTGAGCCTAGAATGGAATTCATACACTCTCTTGGCTATGAAATATCTGAAGCAAAATCAGTAGGATATGTGAATAGATTGTTAAAGTGTGAGTTGGATGGTCATGAAAATAGGTTTGGAACCTATGAAGAGAATTTCAACTCTGCAATAAGTTTGAGAGAAAAGAAGCAATCTAGTAAGAGAGTTGAATCTACTATGAAGAAAATATTGAAAGAATCTGGTATGTCAAGTCATGAGTTTGACATAGCTAAGAAGACTATAGAAGCCTTGAAGCAAAGTGAAAATCTTGTAATTCCACCTAAGACATCAAGTGCAGATCCTGTTGATCCTATTGCACTAAAGGTAAAAGTTGAAGTACCTAAAAAAGATGAAGGAGATAAATCTTTTTCTCCTATTCATAGCAAAAGAGTAAAAGTGAGTGCAACAGAACCCGGCAAGAGATAGAAAGTGGTTGTACCACCTATACCTAGAAATGTAGTAGTAATTAAAGATGATGATGTAGTTTCAATCAAGAAGAAAACTTGTAAACCAAGAATTGAAAGAGTTAATGAAGATATATTGAAGCATGGAGACTTCACTAAGTTGAATAAATTCTATGATCTATATGGATCATTTGACAGATTGAACTTTGAAAATGCAACGGTTACACACATGATTGTGGTAGATAAGAAACTTAGCACTATTCATGGTAAGATCCCAGAAGATTTGTATAATAGACTTATGAATAGAAAACAAAGAGCACAAGAAGAGGACATAAAGATGAGAGAACATGTAATCAAACAGTTCTGTGAAGTTAAGGATGAGGATCATTTGAAGAGATTCTTGAAGTCTCTTGAATCTTTATTGAGAACTAAGAGAAGGACAATCCTTATAATGGGAGGGAAAAAGGAGGAAGTACAGAAAGAGATAGAGCAAGCAATAATGCAAGTTCTTGCAGATATAGTTGCAGAAAAGCATGTTGAATCAGACCCTCAGCAGAAGCAATTAGAGGAACTGCATGCAGAGGAAGTTGGTATTGAAGAATTTCCATCTTCTTCACATATCAATATTGGCAAAGAATCAATGGATATTGAAGGCACCAAAGTGACTCTAGAATTAGATGATGGAGTATTTCATGATCTAGGAAACATTGTTGACAATTTGGCTTTGGGAGAGCAAGAAAAGGTCACAAAATCAGAGAAGAATATAGAGGCAGAGGAACCACCAACTGTATCAGAATTAGTTCCAGCAGAGCAGTCAGTTAAAGGCAAACAAATTTTGACAGAGGCCACTACCTCTAGTGCACCTTCTATACCAATTGAAGACATTAGTGCACCTGATAGTAAGAAGAGGCATATTGGCTCAATGTTTGAAGACCTTGGAAAATAAGTTGAAGATGATGATCAGCTTGAGTTCATCACATCTCTGAATAAAATTATTGGAAAGAATAAGAAGGTGAAAGACCTTGAAGGCAAAGTTAGAGTTTTGACAGAGAAACTTGAGAGTGTGATCAGCACTAAGGTATCTGAATCAAATCCACTTGAGAAAGCTCAATTAGTAATGAATTCTTTTGACTCTGAATTTTCTAACTTGAAGGATATTGCTAAGATAAAAGTTCAGGAAGACTTTGAAGCAGAAATGCAACAAACTTTAAGTGTAAATATTCGAAATGATATTGGTAGTTTAGATGTATGCATAAAGAATTTGAGGAGACATTTTGAGACAGGAAAGAATTTGTACATACAATGCACTAAATCAGAAATCCTAATAGTTGAAGAGGATAAGAAGATTAGAGAGAAGTTAGATGCTATTACAGCTAAGATAAACACCTTGACAAGCCCTAATGTCAAGATAAGTTCTGTAGAGAAGAGCATAAGGAAATTGAAAGATGAAATCAGCATGTTAGCAGAGGAGAAGAACAGAAAGATGATCAGGGTTAACATCTTGAGAGAGCATGTCTCAATCAAGATATCAATTGTTGAAGATCAAATTAAGCAGTGTCTTTCAGCAAAGACATCATTTCAAAAGTTTAGCTTCAATTCCCTACAAGCTTGTCAAACAATAGCATACGGATTGATTACTCTACTCAATGTTGCTGAATCCATCAGGAAGATATGGGAGAAATATTTTGAATCTTGGAAGTTAGAGTTTGGTGACTGTGTTGCAAGCCTACTGACTTTGCAATAACTGATAATAAGGTATAAAGTTTTTGAAATTTTTGTACACCCTATCTTTGTCATTGTTGTCAAAGGGGGAGAGATAGTAGAAAATTGAATATATGTTGAGGAAAGATAATCATAGGGGGAACTATTTTATGGAGTATGATATTGAATAACTTTTGGCCACAAATTTTGTATAAGTGTTTTTTTGAAGTTTTGTTTGCACACTTAGCCAATTTTCACATATGTTGCCACCAATGAAAAAGGGGGAGATTGTTGGCAATTTGGCTAATGTGGATGCATAGATGTTGTCATTATGGAAACATATGATCTCTATTAAAAGTGCAGAATCTGGAATGCAAGTATGGCAAGTTGAAGAAAGAAATTGTCTAAGTATGGATATAATGATCCTGACAGAGCAACCGATGAAGATTTTGTTGGTGATGTCCACTGGAGCAATATTTTTGTTTGCATAGTTAACTAAAGCTTCTATAGAGTATGAGGATACCCCATCTCAGTGCACATAAAGTTTGGAGCAGTACGGACAAAGTTATTTAAAGTTTACCGAAGATAGTTTTTGCAGACAGAACAGTTTTTTGGAGACAGTATTAGCGAAAGAGTTAAGGGATTATTTTTGCTTGTCAAAATAATGACTTAACATTATGAAGGGATGACATCCTAGATTTTTAATCTTGCATAAATATTTTGGAAGCTGACCATGTAAAGTTATTAGCTTTAATAACTCATATATTAGGCATACTTGAAATGTAATGAGATATAGAAGTGATATGTAAAAAAGAAAGAAAAGATAACTTGCGATAGTTGTATATTATGATAGTAGCAAAGGCTATTGATGAGAAGTTGTAAGCAGTACCATATTATAGTCAGAAACATTTTGTATTACCCATTTGGGTAGTGAGCTCAGTTGGTGATCAGGTTTTGTAATCTAACTCCTAACAGGGTTAAGGCTTCTAACAAGGCCTAAAGTCCTTTAACCAGGACATATCTACTATATATTGTAAATTGACTCCTAACAGGGTCCAACATCCCTAATAGGATACTTTTGATTAGTGATCTTTGTGGGTACCATCCCCACTAGAGTTTTCCCTTGGCCAGGGTTTCCTCGAGAACATATGATGTGTTATGAGTTCTTTCTATTTACTGCTATGTTTGTTAATCAGCTTGATAATCTTTGTATGCACTAAAGTAATCTATTATATCCATAAGTGGGAAAAAGAAAAAGTTTGTGAAATACTGATTCACTCCCCCCTCTCAGTATTTCCTATTTCTAACACCTTATTTGCACATTCAAGACACCTCATGACAAACCAAATTCCTGCAGACAGATTAATGTTGAATAGCAATCAATCTCCTATAGGTATCCTGTAACCTGGTGATAGAAAATCTCATGCAATAGCCCTACTTGCATGGAATGAGATTGAAAGCTAGAGACCTTCCCTAATAACAAGAAAGGGAAAGGGTGGACCTGAAGGGAAATGATTTTAAAGATGGGTTGAAGGGACCCCTGAGATACCCTAAGTCTTTCATAGACCAGTACCTTATCCAATGGGCCACAGAGTCAAATACCTTATTGCAAGAGAAAGCTATGAAATAAGAACATAATATGCTTAGTGTGTTGATGCTTGACATCAATCACACACCATGACCAAACCTCAACTTAGTTCCCACCTGTGTATTCAAATATGTTATTACCCATCAAAGGATTTTGACCCTCCCCTTAGAAGAGACCTATGAATAGACAATACATTAACCAGCATCCACTGGAAGACAAGCATGACCTATCCTTGATATTTCAACTCATACATACATGAATACTAACCCTGAACCAGTTATCTCTGCGAAGACAACTCCACCCACAAGCTCTTAGGCAATGCAAAGTAGAAAAACCAGACATCCTTGATGCATGACTAATGAGTTCAAAATTCAAATGGAGATAGCTTGACAATAGTAAGAGTATATTAACTTCTCATACATAAGACAAGTCACTTACAATATGCATTGTGTTCTCAGAACCAACAAGAGAAAGAGGAACACTCTATATGAAAAGAAGAAGAGAAAAATTTACAGGAAAAAGATGCTTCAGTTGGAACCAATTCTCCTCAAAAATTTGTAGAAGAAGGAACTTTTACAAAATTGAACAACCTGCAATTTATACCACTGGTTACCTTGGAATCCTAAACTAGTAGGATGCAATAAGCTATAGGTAACAAGGGTTAGGATTCAACCACCCAACAAATCAAATTAGAATTCAAAATAATTTACTATAATCGGAGGGAAAAACACTGAACCCTACAAGCAATTAACACTTGATCTTCAATCATGAAAGAATCTCTGAAAGGCACCAAAGATCAATCAAAAATCTACAAAATTCAAACTGGAAGTGACCCTGCAACTACTTTTGGTACATTTCATTTACTCTCCTATGGCAAGAAACTCCTCTTCTATAATCATCTCACACCCTGGAGCACACTGGAAACAAAAAACCAATCGCTTCTCACCAAATAGGGTCATTTCTGCATTGAATTCCATAAAAATCATACCCTCTATCACTGGAAACTCTCAAAAATTCAAACTCAAACTGCAATGGCTACTTTGCATTTTGTGGGCTTTACATTCTTCAACTCTTTTCCCTTAGTTGCACAATCATGCGGTCACCAACTTCACTGCCATAGGAATTCAGGTTTCAAATTATGCTTGGTCACATGATCGCAAGGCTCCAAACTCACCCTTGCAAACATGCGACTGTAGTCTCCTGGCCGTGGTCAATAGTCACAAACCCCACTGAAAATTCTTCGGCCACATCACCTTGGCAACCCCGCAAGTCCACAATGATGACACATTTCTACAGCTATCACATGATCACATAGTCAAAAGATAGGCTATGCGAACATGTGACATGCCACAGACCTTGCAACCGTTCCCTACCTTGTCACCGCCGCATCACCAAAACACTGACCCCACTTTATCTGGTGAACTGGTGATCGAAGAACTTCCACTAGTTCATGAAATACTTTCCACCATCACTTAAAAACTTAGCGATCACACAACCACTATTCGCTGAATCGCTAAACAAACTAGTGAATCACCTTTTTATTGCGCGAACGTGTGAACACATGAATTTTGTCGACACCGCCAGATCTTATCCACTTCACCAAACCTCAGACCCCACCTGGGCCAGCTCAATGCCACATGTCATCATGCCATTCATGAAAATTGATGAGTCAGCTGACATAGGACCCACTGCCGAGAAAATCCTTACCTTTTGGGAAGATCGAACGATGGGTGCATGATCGCATGGGGTGAGAATATTCCAAGCGATCACACATCGACCGTAGATCTCATCTGCATTGTTACTCCACTTAAGAAATACCAAACCCACCATTTGTATCCACCTTCCTACCACATCAACGACTCTCATTAAACCATGGAGACTAAAAGGCTTGCATCTTTTGCTCACGGTATAGTGAAAACCACTGATCTTTGTCACCCGTTAAACATCTGTCAGACCCTAGCCAATGGGCCTGCTGGGACATGTGTCAATTGGTCGCATGGTCGCATGTCAAAATTTTTTGACATGCCATAATGTGACAACCAATCAATTTGAAACCCTTTGAAGACCTGAGCCAACCATCCATCACACTTGCGCAGTTAGGGAATGCCAGCAAATAGGAAACTGTGAGGTCAGAAACACACAGGGTTTTTGATGAAAGAGGATCGAAAACACACAAAGTTTCCGGCACCAAAAGACAAGTGCACAAAGCTGGAAGGCACAAGGTTGAAAACAATGAAGGTTTTCACACAGACTGAAAACATCATGGATTTTCAAAAACACTGTGGGTTTTCGACACTATGGCAAATTTTGAAATTATTTTCCTGCAGACCTTAGAATTTGAATAACTTTCTGGATTTTGCAATTCAACATGTACAATCTGGGCTAGAGCAAGGTGACACAGGGTAGGACACTTATCAAAATCATTTGCAAGGAAGAGGCCATTTTCATAAGATTTTTTCTATGACAAAAAAATGGCCTAACACATTGAATGCACACTTTCCAAGATGAGTGGAATCTCCTTTTTCCTCTTAATCACTTCCACACATCTTTTTTCCTCTTAACCATGTCCATTGAGTTTTCCTCTTGAGAATCTTGAGCACATGGATTAACCAAGATTTAATCTCCACCATTGCTCATATCTTTTTTCCTCTTAATCTTGACCATCCATTCATTTCTAAATCATTTATAAGGAGCCCTCTCCTTCTCTTTTTTATGCATGGAGATTTTAGAGATCAATATTTATGTTATTGTTATCCAGGTTTGGAGAGTGATTTTGGAGGAGAACTTTAGCACTTGAGCTTGGACATTGTAACTTCTCTTTTCCTTTCTTCTTCTCTCATGCCCCATGGAAATCCATTTAGATTACTCTTGCACTTACATATTAGATTAGATTCATATTTCCTTTCATATAATAATATTTCATAAACATTTCCTTTCATAGATTAGTTTACTTTCATGCATTGTTATCATATAGAATATATTTCATTTTCATTTGCATGCATATTTTATGATCATGAAGACTATAATTCTTTCTTTTCCTCTTTGAATCTCTCATTTTATGGTATACTTGTATGGGCACAAACTAGGTCTAATTTGACAGACATCATTACAAACCCTTGCACTCCATGAATAGAGATCTAAGAGCCACTATTTGAGACCTCATTCTTGAGAAATCTTGGATATAATGACTCATAGAAGTGTGTCAACATTTTAGCACACAACCTTTAATAGGGTTGGCTCCTCACAAAGCTCACTTCAGAAGAGTGAAAATTTGGTAGCATGTTACTGGTGGTTTTTCCCATATTGGGTTTCCACATTAAATTCTAGTGTCATACATGTGTGAATGTTATTTGATGTGTTATGTTGTTAAAACTTTTATATTCTGCAAGTTGATTTCTTTTTTTACAGTGGATTGCAAGTTTTATATTACTGATTATATTCTATAGAGACCGAGTGAATTACTGAATAGATCTAAGTTTGTTGAAGTGTTGAAAATTTTAATTGGTATATATGGAGCTGAGGATAACTCATTCACCCCTCCCTCTTAGTTATTCTAAATCATTCCAACAAAAAATGCCAAAGAAACATATACTTCTCAAATCATACCTCAACTATATAGATTTATCACTTCTTCCATAAACATCTTTCACAACTTTAGACTTCACCTAAAGAGTGAACACTAGCATCAAATCATGAAATACATATTCTAATGAGTTCTTGAATTGATGCAACATGCATGTTTCCTTAGTGAATATTGGATAAGGGAAGAACCCCCTAACTTACCTAGAATATACTTACAAAAATCCTTCAATAGTGGTTGAAGATAAATATATCAGTTATATGTTCCTTTGAATTCAAATACTCCAATATCACATTCTTGTCTTCAACTTGTTCTCTCAAGTAATGATACTTGATAGAAATATGCTTTGTCTTTTAATGCATCACTAGATTGTTTGATATGTTAATATAACTTGTGTTATCACAAGAAATAGTAATAGGATAAATAATAGATTATTTGATACCTCCAAGTAGTTGTTTGAACAACACAATGTTTGAACATTTCATAGATATAACAACATTGTTGGCTTCAACAATAGACTATGAAATGTAACTCTATTTATTTCTTCACCATGTCACTAATCTTTCTCCTAAAAATAATTCTCCTCCACTTGTGCTTTTTATGTCATCAACATTTCCTACCCAATCAAAATTAGTGTATACTTATAGATTAAAATCTCCATTCTTCTTGTACCATAATCCATAGTCCTCAGTTACTTTAAGATATCTAAATATAATTTTGAATGCAAACATATGTGTTTCATTTGGTTTTGTAGAAAACCTATCAATCATTTCAACAATATGAGAAATATCAGGTTTTCTATGAACAACATATTGTAATTTACCAATCATGGATCTATAAAGTATTTTATTTACTTCCCTTGTATCATCTTCCTTTGACAATTTGAAACAAGTAGCCATCTATGTTTGAACCATATATGATTCTTCCATATTGAATGTCTTTAGGATTTCCTTGATATATTTTTATTGTGTGATGCAGACCCCATATCTATCTTGTTGAATTTGTAGTCCAATAAAGAATTTTATCTCTCCTATCATAGATATCTCAAACTCTTTTCTCATCTCTTCATGAAATGATTTAGACATAGACTCATTTCCTCCAAATATGATATCATCAACAAATATTTCAGCAATGAGAATCTTATCATGCTACTATCACATTTTGAATATTAATTTGTGTTGTCACTTATCCTTTGAAATTTAATCTTAATTAAATATTAGTGCAATATTTTATGCCATGCTTGGGGGGCTAGATTCAAACCATAGAGGTCCTTATAGAGTTTTCATACCATGTCCTTATTATAATTCTCAACAAATCCTTCATGTTGTTCAATGCAAAGTTAATTTTCCAAGAAATCCCTTAAAAAATGCACACTAAACATCCATCTTATAAAACTTGAATCCTTTATAGGTAGCATACGCAAGTAAAATTTTAACACCTTCTAATCTACAATAGGGGAAAATGTCTCACCATAGTCAATACCTTCTTCTTGTGCCTATCCCTTGCAGACTAATCTTGCTTTATTTTTTATCACATCTCCTTTTTCATTGAGTTCATTCCTGAAAATCCACTTTGTTCCAATCACATTCTTATCCTTGGGTCTTGGTACTAGTGACCAAGTCTTGTTCTTTTCAATCTGATAAATTTATTATTTCATTGCATTAACCCAATCTTCCTTTTCTAGTGCATCCTTGACTAATCTTGGCTCAAATTTGAAAATGAAACATTTATTATTTCTTAACTTAGTTCTTGTCATGATTCCTACACTCTTGTCTCCAATGATTTTTCTCGATGAGTGTTGTCTCCTCACATTATTTTATAAGACAAGCTTGGTAGACTATTCATGAGTATTTTCATCTCTTGGTTGAGGTCCATCATGCTCTTCAATTTCTTCTTGTTTCTACTTGGGTTCAGTGCCTAAAATTCCATCACGTACATACATAAATCTTTGGTAATCTTTTGGTTCCTTCTTTCTATCTCCTTCATTCTTTTCTGCAAATTCATCAATCCTAACATTTGCACTTTCCATTATTTTATTATTATCCTTATTTAGACATTTGTATGCTTTTCTCTTTATGGAGTATCCTAGGAATATACCTTCATCACCTTTAGAATAACACTTTTCATTCCTAGCATCTTTTAGAATATAATATCTACTTCAAAAAGTTTTAAAGTGGCTAAGATTCGGTGTATTCCCATACTAAATTTCATCGGGGTCTTGTTGGTACCTTTCTTCATTTGTACTTCCTTGAATGTGGAGACAATAGTACTAATGGCTTCTCTCTAGAATGTTTGTGTAACCTATTTTTCAATCAACAATGTTCTAGCGTAATCAAATATAAATCTTTTCCTTCTTTCATCTATACCATTTTGTTGTGGAGTCCTCAGTGTAGATACTTATATTTTGATTCCATTCTTATTGCAGAAGATAGTAAATTCATCAGAGATAAATTCACCTCCTCTATTAGATCTTAAGAATTTCAATTGTTTACGTATTTCCTTTTAGCCTCTTTCTTTATATCATTTGAACATTTGGAATGCATCAAATTTTTCTTTTAAAAACATTACCAATATAATCCTTGAGTAGTCCTCAACAAACAAAATGAAATATTGATCTCCATAATAGCTTTGTATTCTCATATGGCTACATAGATTAGTATGAACTAATTCCAATATACCATTAGATGAATAAGACTTTCTTGAGAAACTCAATTTTTTTAATATTACCAATCTCACATTCCATACACGTTACCTTGTTAGGCTTGCTTAATTTTGGTAGACCTACGACTCTATTCTTATTACTCACTTTGATCATGTTATTAAAATTTATATGAGAGATTATTTTATGCCAGAACCACACATCTTCAATTTTAAGAAATAATAAACTCTTTGTATCACTATCAAGATAGAATATATTACCTTTTTTTAATGTCCACCAGTTCCAATTAAATCTCCATAAACACAATAGATCTTCACCTTTCTATTTGGAAACTCTAGTCCATGGCTAGTGTTGTTCAATTATGCAAAACTCAAAAAGTTTTATTTTAGTCCTTGATCCCAATAAGCATTATCACATTTGATCTTCTTATCCAATATAATGGATCATTTTCCTTTTACAAAATATGGAGCATCATTGCCAAATCTAAGAAATCTTGCATCATACTCTTCTAGGTTTTCAAACTTATCAATGCCACTAGTCATGTGATGTGAACATCCACTATCAATAATCCATGGGTCAGTATTTCTAAAATGTGAAATAAGGGATTTTTCATTTTCATACCTTTCTTCTTTAGAATCATCTTTCATAGAAACATAAAAAACTTCATAACTTTCTTCCATGTTATTAGATTCATCATTGGCAATTCCTTCCTCAGCTAGGTAACGAGACTTCTTTACTTTATCCTTGTAGTCTCTAAACCTTCGGTACCTACTGTCCTTCTGATCACTTTCATCATTTCTATTATTTTTAGGACATCTAGATTCAATGTGACCAATATTTATACAATCAAAATATTTCAAAGGTAGTTTTCCTTAATTCTTTTCTTTACCTATCAATAGTCTATTTTCCAAAAGTGCTTCCAATTCCTCTTGTTCTTTCTCTTCCATTAATATAGTGCCAGAGTCCCTTCCACATGAACTATTATGGTTCTATCTTTATTTTCTTGAACTTCAAATAATTAGAGATGACTTAAAGGTTATTTTAATAGTCGATAGACTATTATCATAATTACTAAATTAAAATGTTGTCAGCTAACTAATTAAGTCATCAAATGGTTAGAGATGACTTAAATGTTATTTTAATAATCGGTAGGCTACTATCATAATTACTCAATTCAAATGTTGTCAACTAGTTGATTAAGTCATCAAGAGTATTATCTCTTGGTGTAAGAGTCCTAAGATTTTTTCTTACCACTTCATCTCTAGTGATTGTTCCACCAAAAGATTTGATAACACTTGCAACTTATTTTATTCTTGCATTATATTGTGCAATGTTCTCATCATCTTACATTCTCATATCATCAAAATTTCCTCTCAGATTGTCAACAATTTCTTTTTGTACATGGTAGTCACCACCATAAATTAGTGCAATCTTAAACCTCAATTCTTTTGTTGTAATACAATAATTGACATCATTGAATTCTACATCATTTAGGGAAGAAGAAATTTAAATCATGATCGAGTTATGTTCATTCTTTTCTTTCACCTAATCAAGTGTCATTGTTCCAGGAGGTCATGGAGTGTAGCTAGTAACCATATGATTGAGTGTTTTCTCTCTAATCCATGATAGGTATAACCTCATCATGCTTTTCAATGTTGAGAAAATTTCCTTATTTAGATTATCTCTTATACATATTTGAATATTTTACTCAAGTGTTTCAAACTTATCCCTCTAGAGTACTTAGCTCTGATACCAATTATTGGATTATAGAGAGAGAGAGGGGTGCGATAATAATCCTTGATTCTTTGTACCTTCAAAACTTTTATTTGATTAACTTAGTGTTTACTTGGTCAACACAATTCAACATTTATCGACAATAATAAATAAAATTTATCAATCATAATAACATTCACAAATATCATTCAAGAAATATAACACTAGTATTTAACATGGAAACCCCACTTTGGTAAAAACCACTATGAAAATTGTCACCCACTAAAGGAATAATCTTTTGAAGTATGCTCAATTAAAAGCCAATTTAGTTAAAGATTGTTACTATAGATGATAGTAATATTGAAGATTGATTATCTAATGGAGATGATGATGGATACTGATCAAGATCAAATGAATACAAAAAAGTAGAAAGGTTAGATAGTTTATTGTCTTGTCCGTGATGTCAAGAAATTCATTTTTTGTTTATATTATGTTGCCATATCATTCAGTATATGATATAAGTTGAATGAATTAAGGAGAAGAAGAAATCTAATGTTTTGAAGTTGTAGAATTTAATCGGGAAACTGATACAAATAAGACGATGCTAATAATATGATGAGATAATTATTTTCTACCTAACATATGATTATGTTAAGTCAGTAAAACATGGTAGTGAAGATTTGACAAGTCGGTAGTGTATACTATTTGGCTACCAAACATGAAAGGTCACTTGGGGAAGGTAAAAGGTAAAAGAAAGTGATTTAGTAAAGAAAAAGGAACTCAAGGAACTTAACACAAAAGGTTTAGGCATTGAACAAAGTTACCCAAAATTAATATGTATACACCGAGTAAGGAGAAATAATTAAATACAAGGAATGGAATGACATTTAATCATTAGCTATGATGAGTTTCATGGTTATGATGACAAGGAAAGTTAGTTATGAGATCTACAGTTATGAAAATTCAAGATGAATATCTACAAAAATATCTAAATGGGAAAAACAAAAGGAACAAGTTTCTAGAAAGGTTCAAGTTATGAGGTGAAAATATAATGTGTTATTGAGATCCAGATACAATGACTAATATTATATAAAATGAATTGGATGGATAAGATTGATTAAAGGAAAACATAATAGAGGAGATTAAGAGGAAAACATTATCTATATAAAGGATGGATTTGTATGAACAAATAGCTAGAAAAGTGAAAAAAAGAAGAGTCATTGACTGATGAAGTGAAGAAGGAACAAAGAGACTCTGAGTGGGAAAGAAGCATTTGATGAAGTGTTGAATCTAGTAGAAAGGGAAGAATTGAAGTGAAGATTAAAGAGAGCACAAAGGATCTAGTTAAGAAAACATAGTTGAAAATTTACAGGTCAATATATTTATTCTTTCTTATGAGCATTTGTAACACAAAAATATCTTAACTGAGTTGACTTAACATTCTTACTATAAAATATTTTAAAAAGGTGACATTCTAGAAAGAATGTTTAAAGTAATCTACCAAGGCCACTCCTTATAGGGTGAAGATCATAAAAATTCTAAGGTAAATCCATTGACTGGGTCACACCTAATAGTTTGTGTTGTAATCTTTAACCAGATTGGCTCTTAATCAGACGTACTTCAAAAGAGTATTTTATTAGTGGATGATAATTCCCATAGTGGTTTTTCCCAAAGCTGGGTGTCCACATTAAATAGTGGTATTACATATTTTGAATGGTTTATGTGACTGATTTATTGATTGTTAAAGTTTATTTACTATTGTTGGTAAATAGTGAACTGTGACTAACGAAGTTAATTAGTGAAAAGATTTATAGGTATTTGGAATTAGGGATTACTAATTCACCACCACCCCCCCCGCCCCACTTTGTAATCCAACAATTGGTATAAGAGCTAAGTACTCTGAAGAGATAAGTATAAAATACTTGAGTAAAAGATCCAAATATGTATAGGAGAGAAGTACCTAAGTTCAACAAGGAAAGTTTCTTAGTATGGAAAAGAAAGATGAGATTGTATCTATCTACGATTGGAGAATTTGCATTGAATCATCTGGATAATGACTAGAGTCCACCACCTACCAGACCCTAGAAGATTGATCATATGAGAGAAAAGAAGGAGCACAACTCAGTAATAATAGATATTGCTTCTTCCCTCATCGATGATGGATTCAATGATGTTAAGGATTATGCAAATTCAAGAGATATGCTGGATAGGCTTACACTTATATATGGAGGAGATCAACATGTACAAAAGAGAAAGGTTGATAGTCTCATAGGAAAGTATGTCCATGCCCCGCAAGGGAACCAGGGAAATGCACAAAGGTTTACTTTGTAAAAGAAAACCTAAGTAGAGTTTTACGAAAAATTTTAAACTTTAAAAGTTTGCAAATAAACAAAACATAATCTAACTTCTTTCCAAGGTTCCTTAAATGTAAATTAAAAACTGATAAACTATTAACAACATTTACTAACCATACAAATTCCATTTCAAGTTCTTTATTGGAAAATACTTGAACACATTCATAGTTAATTTCTATCTAAAGATCAATTACTATAATTCCATTTTATCTAACTAACATATTGTAATAGTACAAATGATTCATCAACATTTTACATAACTTGATACATAACAAGATTACATCTTTACATTAAATAAACATCCCATATAACCCTTTTCCTATGTCTACCCATTATTACATCATTTGAAAATTACATTACATTTAAACTCCTCATAGGAGAATACATAAGTTTACAACAACATGAATAAGTACAAGTCTTCATTCTTCACAGGTGCTCAAACAAATATGAATCTTCAGTTGTTTACATCTGCACAAGATACCTCGATAGAAAGATTTTCCACCAACCATGTGAAAACTGGTAAGGTTTCACCCCCCGTGCTAGGAGATAAACACCAAGCCCCACAAGAAGGAACTTACTAGTTTTTTTTTACCAAAAGGGTTGGATAACATTTCACACAAGTAAAGTACATTTCACAAGGGATTCTAAGGTTTGGGTAGGAAATCCTAAGCAACAACCTAAGTGAGTGTCATCGCATAGCCCTCACCCCTTGGGTTGTCCTGGTACTAGCCACACTGGGCCCCGGCCCCCAAGTAGGCACATGCGGAAATCGAATGCCTTTCGTACAGACAAGCGCCATTCGATTTGTACCTACGCATAGGTACCTTCTCCCACTCCCATCCATAGCCTGTCCTAGCGCTAATGGCATGGGCGAGGCACAATTTAATCTTTTTAATGTTTTGAACCCATCCCTTAAATTTTATTAGGTTATCACTTGGTTAACTAACTCATCAGTCGGTTATCCTGGTCTAGCCACTTTAGGGCCCCGGCCCCGCACTGAGAGCCACTCACTTAGGGGTTCCTAGGTTTCCTAACCCTAACCTAGTCCCGTTAGGTTTTCTTAGCAAACCACTAACATGTTCACATTATAGCAGATCTACCCTAGGACGCTTAGGAGTCCTAAAGTTTGACTAGTTTGATTGTTGATAAAATTGAAAGTAAGAGTTTTGTTTCAGTTTTCTAGCCCCCATCCTAACATTTGTCTAAGCATGGAACTAAGAAATCAATTATTTATTTACAACTTAAAAACATTTACACAGTTAAAACATTGAATAAATATGCCTCTAGTTCAAACATTTCGCTCATCTAACAAATTTCATTACATAATATAATAATATTTTAATATCACTTTGTCCGACAAGTTCTTTAATTAATATTATTATATTATATATATGTATAACCAAATTTATTACATAATATAAAACTAAACCATCAAAATAATATATCTAAAAAAAAAAACACCTTAACATAAACTATTTGTCATATTTCTTCAATTTTAATATTATATTATATATATATAATAATATATATTATATATATATAATATAAGTCTAATTATCAATATCATATGTATTAAATTATTTAACCCATATTTCAATTACTAATATCATATTATATGTAAAATATAATACAAATTTAATTTTAATAAAAATTCAAATTATATTATATATATATAATAATACCTATATTATATATATATAATATAATATCTAACTCAAATTAATGTTAAACACATATTATATTATATATATAATATATTAACCATATATTATACATATAATACCAAAATCACTTTTTAAATAATAAATAATAAAGCAAAAAAATTGTTTTGTTGTTTTTTTTTTTTGAAACTTGCAGGGGGCCCGCTCCCGTACGGTACCCCCGGGTACCGGCCGTGGCAGCGGCCTCCCATTTTTATTTTTATTTTTTAATTTATTTTAAAACATATTCAATAGAATTTAAAATTATCTATTACTTAACAATGTTATTAAGACAATAAATAATTACTTAATGAATATTTTAGAATGTCAAAACAATAGTAGGTTAATAAATTTATTTATATTTTTATTTGTTTATCTAACTTCTTATACATTTTCTAGGGGTTTAATAGTTTTTAAAATATAATTCATATTATACATATAATGTATATTATATGTATAATATAATACCAATTTAATTTAAATAAAAACTTAAATTATATTATATATATAATATTATACATATTATATATATAATATAATATATTACACCATAATATTATAAAAAACACATATATTATATTATATATATATAATATATTAACCATATATTATATATATATAGTAAAATGTAATGCTAACCCGAAATAAATCCAAACAAAAATTTTGTTTTGTTTTAAATGCACAAGCAAAAAGGGGAAGGGGGCCCGCTCCGTGCGGTACCCCGGGGGTACCGGCGGCAGCAGGCCTGCTGCTGCACATAACATTTACAAAAGAAAACATTTGTTATATTATTTCTTTGTTTTATTTTATTTTGTTACATATTTATTTCAAAACAACAAAATCAACAAGAACCTTTATTTTATAATATTATATTATATTATTTATTTTATAATATTATATTATATTATTTATTTTATAATATTATATTATATTATATATATATATATATATATATATATATATATATATATATATATATATATATATATATATATATATATATATATATATATATATATATATATATATATATATATATATATATATATATATATATATAACATTTTATATATATATACAATATAAATCTAACCGCCAATATATTTTGTTATTGCACATATATTCTTTTGAAATGTATGTTTTGAAATATCATTTTTTGTATAGTTTCCTTTTTTTTTAATTTTATTAAAAAGAAACTCTAAAAATTAAAGATAATAAATATATATATATATTTTTTTAAAAATAAATACTTATAATATATTTTCAAAAATAGAATGTTTCTAATGAACATTAATTTAATTATAAAGCTATATTTCTTCAAGCAAAAATATTAATATATATATATATATATATATATATATATATATATATATATATATATATATATATATATATATATATATATATATATATATATATATATATATATATATATATATATATATATATATATATATATATATATATATATATATATATATATATATATATATATATATATATATATATATATATATATATATATATATATATATATATATATATATATATATATATATTAAATACAACCACAGCATCTATATTTTACAGCCAATAATTTATTTCCTCACTAATGTACAAATATTTTCTGCATTAATACAACTAAAGCAAAAAATATAATTTTCTTTTCCATTACAAATCTAACAAATTTATTTCTGGTGCAGGATCCAACCTGGATTCGTAGTTTGTCTGTTGCAGATGAACTCTTCAGCCTCCCGTCTGCAATTCTCCCCGGATGCAATTCCCAACTCTTTCCTAATGTCAAACTGAAATATTATTAATAGTTTCCTTCATTTTCCAGCCTCCTCTCTTGTCTCGAAACCTACCATCATAAATATATTTTCCTCTCCAACTATATGGTTGGAGAAGTTTCTTTACGGGAAGAAACTTCTCCAACTTCCATAGTCGGTTGGAGGAGAAAATAATCTCTCCCGTAAATATAATAAAGTTTTGTTAATTTTAATTAAATTATTATCCAAAACAAGCTTTAATAACAAATTTAGTTAAATACCTCACAAGGAATTCACATAGCACAATTGGTAACTAACTAGCCCCAACTTCTAGGAGGTCTCGAGTTCAACTCCCTCCTAGCTAGTTAGTTTTATTACCAAAAGCTATTTTATTTTATCTTATTTTATTTATTTCTTAATTTATTATTATTATTTTTTTATCAACAACCAAGTGCTATTTTGTTAATATAATTAAGTATATATTTATTTATATTTATGAATATATATTTATACCTTAATATACATATATGTGTTCATAAGCATATGTGTGCACCCATATGTTTATGACACATATAGTATAAATAACTCATTATTCATTTTACTAACATTTTATAACTATATAACCAGAAGATGCAAGGTACAAATAGCAACTCGATCTTAATACTAACATGAAAATCTAAACAGGGATAAGTCACTGAAACAGAAATCAATCAACAAGGACTCACAGAGATAACCTACTGACAAAGTTGAGTATCCCTAATAGTAAGAACAAGATCCAAACCCTAATAACTGATAAACCACATAATATCTCCCTACCAGGAACTGACCCGACACTTCCCACCTAAGGTGAATGATCAAGGATAAAGGTTTTCTTCTGTGAAGCTTGGTGATATCTCCATGACAACAACAATGATCGAGGATCTAAGGGATCGCTCAGACCTGTGGAGCCAGGTGGAGATGATACCCGGTACCTACAATCCTGCATCACCAAGAAGAGATACATGTACATATATATAGATCAAATACTTGCAGACAGATGACTAGGATCGGTACATCGTGTGGACCTCACTGAGTGAGTAACTACGACTCCGTCCTGAGTCATGAAAACACATCAGACATATGTATCCATAAAACAATCGTGATAAGGGTTAGTATTCAAATCATTAAATAAAACATGTAAAACTAATACATTCTTCTAGGATCTCATAAACATATAATCAATGTAACTATAACTGAGCATATAAATATCATCTGATGAACATATAATCCTCCATGAAACATAAACATGAGTGCATAGTTCTAACCATCATAATTGAAAAGAGTCAAATCATAGTATCACTATAGGAGAGGTATTACAAAGTATGATGAAATGAGAATGAAAGATGAAGAGAACATTACTCAATATAGTTGCATAATAACAAAATTTGTTAGTTCCATCAGAGGTGATGGTAGAACTTTAACAAATGAAGAAGTGGTAAGTAAAGTTATGAGAACTCTTTCTTCCAAATATGCTATTAGAGTATCTACTATTCAATAATTGAGATCCATACCAAATAATGTTGTTACTCTTGAAGCCCTAATATGTAAACTAACTGCATTTGAGCTTAGCAATTTTTATAATAGTCTATTGACCATTAAAACTACCTTCAAATTATTTGTGAGAATTGGTACTTCAAGACAAAAAGAGAGAATTATGGTAACTCATATGGAAGTGAATATGATAGCATCAAGAGTAATTGGAAGCACTGATATCTAAAATAGTACCTTGAGGTAAATGAAAATATAAAGGAAAATTACCCCTAAAATATTTCAATTGTAATAAGATTGGTCATATTGCATCTAGATGTCCTAATAATGATAGGAATGATAAGAATGGAAAAGAGACAACTGACACCAAAGATTTAGATATTAAAAGGACAAAGGTAATAAGTCTTTCTACCTAGCTTAGGAAGGTGTAAATGATGATGAATCTAATGATACTGAGAAAATCTGTGAAGTTGTCTATGTTTTTGTAAAAGAAGACTCATACGAAGAAAAATATGATGATGAAAAAGAACTTGTTTCTCATGTAAATAAATTTGACCCATGGATTATTGATAGTGGATGCTCACATCACATGACTAGTTACTTTGATAAGTTTGACAACCTATAAAAATACGATGGAGGATTTGTCAAAATTGGAAATGATGCTCCATGTCTTGTGAAAGGAAAATGATCCATTATATTGAATGAAAAAATAGGATGTAATGATGCATATTTTGTTAAAGGTCTAAACTATAATCTACTAAGTGTTGTACAACTGAAGAATACTAGCCATGACTAGAATTTCATAATAGAAAGGTGAAGATTTATGGTACTGATGGAGATCTTATTCGAACTGGTCTATAATCATGAGGTAATTTAGTCTACCTTGATAATAATCCAAATAGTTTCTTGTTTGTCAAAATTGAAGATGTATGGATATGGAATAAGAGACTCTCTCATGTGAATTTTGATAACTTAATTAAAGTAAGTAAGCATAGTAGAGTAAGAGGTCTATCAAAATTATGCAAACCTAATATGGTGATGTGGAAGGAATGTTAGATTGGTAAGAGGACTAAGCCAAGCTTTTCAATAAAATTATATTGTACTAATTGTATTTTGGAATTAGTTCTTACTGACCTTTATGGTCCTAGATGAAGATACAAAGTTATTATCAAGATCGGTATTTCATTTTTTTTGTTGATCACTATTTAAGAATGGTGTATGTCATGTTTCTAAAAGAGAAGTTTGATGCATTCCAAATGTTTAAGTGGTATAAAGATATAGTTGAAAAGGAAATAGGTAAATAGTTTAAATGTTTAAGATCTGAGAGAGGAAGTGAATATATCCTTGATTAATTTACCATCTTTTGTAATGAGCATGGAATCAAAAGACAAGTATCTTCACTAAGGAGTCCACAAAATAATGGCATAGCTAAAAGAAGGAACAAATCTATAGTTTACTATGCTAGAAATTTGTTGATTGAAAAAAAAGTTCCACAAATATTTTGGAGACAAGATATAACTACTACAATTTATACTCTCAATTGAGTACAATTGAAGAAAGGTAGCAACAAGAAACCCTATGAAATTTGGTATGGTCACACACCAAATGTAAGTTACTTTAAAAATTTTGAACTTGGTGTTACATACTTAAAGATGTTAGAAAAGGGAAGTTTGACTCAAAAGGAGATGAATGTATATTCCTAGGTTATTCATCAAAGAGAAATGCATATAAATGTTTGATCAAAGATACTAACAAAAGTGTTGAAAGTGAAAATGTGAGGATTGATGAATTCTCAAAAAGGAATGAAGTATATAGAAAACATGAACCTCGAGATTAAAAAAGGTTCATTTATCTATAGGAAGCTAATTTAGTTGATAGAACTGAGTTGCAACAAGAAGGAACCAATGAGAAAGATGATGTTAGGAATAGTCCCAAGAGATAACTGAGAGGGGGGGGGCTGAATCAGTTATCTACAAGTTTCAATTCTTTATCCAATTAAGTATACTTAAACATAAAGCATAAACACAATGAAAGAAAACTTGAAAACAACACAATATTTTGGTTATGGGGAAACCCAAATATGTAAAAACCCTGATGGGAATTGACACCCACTAAAATTCTGAACTAGTGTATTATGATCCTTGTTAGAAGATCCTTAACCCAATTAGGAGTTTCTTTACAATATATTTAGTACGGTAGACCTGGTCAAGGGTCGGACCCTATTAGGAGTCTTTTACAATTATCCTTTTTAGGGGAGAGGAAACACTATCTGAGAGCTCACTACTCAAAGGCGTGAAGGCTACAACCTTCTCAATAATAGATACACACTATATCTAGATATTGGTGAACTACAGTTTGACCTATTGTCTAGATCAGTTCCAATGTATAGAACAAATACTTTACTTAGTCACATAGACTTTCTTCTGATGGCTCAATACTTCACACACTCTACTCTACTCATCTTGATTAACCATGAACCACACTCAAGCAATCACAAATGACTTCCTATAAATATATTTCCTCTAAATGATGTAATCAAGTTGGCTTGTTAGAACCACCTTGAAATCATATTAGAGAAACCATAACAAACTTTGATAATCATTTTTTTAGCTCTACTATGCATGCAACACATTCTGGGACCAATGCCTTCTCTTTGCACATATCCCTTACATACTAATCTTGCTTTATTTTTTACTACTGTACCATCTTCATTCATCTTGTTTCTGAATATCCACTTTGTTCCAATCACATTCTTATCACTAGGTCTTCGGACCAGTTCCCAAGTGTCATTCTTAATAATCTGATCAAGTTCTTCTTTCATAGCATCATGCCAATCTAAATCATTACAAGCATCTTCAACACTTAAGGGTTCAATTTGAGATAGTAAACATACCACTTCACTGCTAGCTCAGTTCTTTTCTTGTGATCTTGTCAAGACTTTGCCGCTCTGATCTCCAATGATGTATTTCTTGGAATGGTTTCCAGAAGTAGACTTTGGAACTTTAGGTGATGTTGACTCATTAGCCTTAGGAGTACCTTCTTCACTTGTCTCACGGTCATTGAATAACACATCAATACTATCAAACATTTCCTCAATAACTGTTTCACTAGTGGAGGTTCTAGGTTCTTCTTCAATCATGGGTGAGTAATCATGATATCTTTCTTCAATCATAAAATTTTCATCAATCTTAACATAAGAACTTTCAATGATCATTTTCAATCTTAAATTGAAACATATATAAGCTTTACTTTTAGTAGAGTAACCAAGAAAAATACCTTCATCACTTCTTGCATCAAACTTGCCTACTGCTTCATCCCTCTTGATGTAGCACTTGCTTCCAAAGATTCTGAAGTATTTTACTATGGGAACATTACCAAACCATAGCTCATATGGTGTTTTGTCAATGTCTAGCCTCAATTGAATTCTATTGATGGTATAGACTACTGTATTGACCACATTTATCCAATAGGTGTGTGCAACTTTTCCTTCTATCATAATGGTGTGCTTTGTAACAAGAATTATCCTATTCCTTCTCTCTACAATTCCATTCTGTTGAGGGGTTCTAGGTGCACTCAACTATATCTTTATGCCATGTTCTTCATAGTACTCATAGAATCTATTAGAGGGAAATTCTCCTCCTCTATCCAATCTCAGACATTTTGTCTTTTTTTCATATTCATTCTCAACCTTATCTTTGAATATTTTGAATTTCTCAAATGCTTCTGACTTGTCTTTCAAGAACACAACACACATCATCCTAGTATAATCATCAACAAACAAAATGAAATACATTTCACCATAACTTATGATCTGGTTTGAGTTGGATGACATAGGTCTGTATGAATCAGATCCAACTTGTTCTCTACTAAATTTTCCTTGCTCTGGAATGAATTTCTCACATGCTTCCCCATCACACATTCCCTGTATATAGTATCAACTAGTTTTTCTATGCTAGGTAGATCTCTTACTGCCTTTACATTACTTATCTTTACTATGTTATCAAAATTGATATGGCATATTATTTTATGCCACAACCAACTCTCATCAACTTTAGCAATAAAAAAACTTTCTTCTGAATTGAGTTGAAAAACATTACCTCTTGTCTTTGAGCCTGATGCAATCATAACACCATCCTTGTTTTTAATGATACATTTTTCATCTTTAAACTCTAACTGATATCCTTTTCCAAGTAATTGTCCAACACTAATAAGGTTATGTTTCAAACCATCTACATAGAGAACATCATCAGTACTATTGTTTCCATCCAAGCTGATGGCTCCTCTACCAACTATTGGTTTAGGAGTGTTGTCTCCAAATTTGACCATACCACCATTGAATTTTTCTAGATGAACAAACCTACCTTTATCACCTATCATGTGATGTGAGCACCCACTATTTATAATCCAATCTATCATTATGTCAGCTTGTGAAATCAATGCTAGCTCATGATTCTCTTTCTTATCTTCATGAATTGTCTTATTATTCATTTTGCCTACAATAGTAATGAATCCAATTTCTTCTTCACCTGATTTATCATCTAAAACTCTATCTCCAAAATAGTAGCATTCCTTAGAGTACGTAGGCTTGTAATACTTTTTTAACTTTCTAGCTCTAGTAGGACACTTAGATGCAAAGTGAATGATCTTATTACATGAAAATCACTTAAATGGTAATTGACCTTCATATTTTCCTTTTCCTTTCATTTCTCTTTTGGCAATCATAGCAACAAAATGATATAATGTTTTCTCTTCATCATCATCATCAAAATTACTAGAAGTGTTTGCAGATTTCTTACCATGAACTATTGCTTTGAAGGTTGTCTCACTCTTTGGTTTTGTCTTCAATCTTGAAATCTCAAAAGCTGAGATTTTGCTCATCAAGGTATCTCTTTTGAAATTAGATGTAAGTTGCATGGTCTCATCAAGGATGTTGATCTTGATTTCATATTCTAGAGTGAGAGTGGTCATTAAGTTGTCCATAATGTCCTCCTCTGAAATCTCTCCACCATTATTTCTGATTCCAGCAACTACTTCATTAATCCTCTGATTGTAAGCTTTGATATTTTCTTCAGGTAGCATCTCTAATGCATTGTATCTTTTCTTCCATGTCTTTTTGCATGCATCCTTTTCTTTTTTGTCTCCTTCAAATATGTCTTCTAGGTGCTTCCATATTATGTGGGTTGTATCTACCTTTTTTTATTTTTGAAAACTCACCATAAGATATGGTACTGATAAGAGCTCCTTTAGCTATAGCATTTTGATGAAACAATTCCTTTTGCCTATCTGTAGCATCATCCTTTGGAAGGTCTTCTAAGGTGGGAACCTTGGCTTCTTTGATAGTTACATTAAAAACTTCAAAAGCAATGCACTGCAAATGGGTCACCATCTTGTTCTTCCAATCAAGATAATTCTCTCCATCGAACTTAGGATTTTCTTTCCTGAAGTATGCCATTTGATCAACCTCAAGATGTTAAACTTTCTCTCTAAGGCACTTGGCTCTGATACCAATTGTTAGGAATAGTCCCAAGAGATAACTGAGAGGAGGGGTGGGGGGGGGGGGGGGGGGTGAATCAGTTATCTACAAGTTTAAATTATTTATCCAATTAAGTATACTTAAACATAAAGCATAAACACAATGAAAGAACACTTGAACACAACACAATATTTTGGTTACAAGGAAACCCAAATAGGTAAAAACTCTGGTGGGAATTGACACCCACTAATATTATGCACTAGTGTATTATGATCCTTGTTAGAATATCCTTAACCCTATTAGGAGTTTCTTTACAATATATTTAGTAGAGTAGACCTGGTTAAGGGTAGGACCCTGTTAGGAGTCTTTTACAATTTCCTTGTTAGGGAGAGGATGCACTGTCTGAGAGCTCACTACTCAAAGGGAAGAAGGCTACAACATTTTGAATAATAGATACACACTATATCTAGATCTTGGTGAATTGTGCTTTGACCTATTGTCTAGATCAGTTCCAATGTATAGAAAAAGTACTTTACTTGGTCACATAGACCTTCTTCTAATGGCTCAACACTTTGGACACTTTGCTCTGCTCTTCTTGATCAACCATGAACCACACTCAAGCAATCACAAATGACTACCTATAAATATCTTTCCTCTAAATGATATAATCAAGTCATCCTATTAGAACCACCTTGAAATCATATTAGAGAAACCATAAAAAACTTTGATAATCATTTTTTCATCTCTACTATGCACGCAACACATTCTAGGACCTGTCCAATAAGATAATTGTAGATGCACACTACACTGTCAGATCTACATGAACAACTGGATCTTTCTCCTCAAGCTGAATTAACTCATGCACTCTTAATTGAACATCAATAACTCTCCTCTAAGTTTAACTCCAAGGGCACATACCCTAAAGATAGGTGCAACTCAAGAACCAATAAAATCTCTTTTGACTCTTCTAAATAAACACATGAAACTACTACTGGTGAATAGCAACTGCATAACTTCACTTCTACTAATAAAAAGACTATGCGTTCATAAATGAAACATCACTAACATGTATTCATCATATATCCAAGTGTGCAAGGCTCCATGATAACTGTACGGACAACCATACACAAAACACTACCTATTACTCTGTTAGGAATAGTGCTGACACTAGCTGCTAGATAACTATCTATACTAACAATTAACCTCTGCACCCATGATATCATGATGATATCTTGTCCATGCTTCATATACTAAAATCCTACTACATAAGACTTTCATGCATGCTACTGTCCATATGTTTTCATCAATGACAAACATATAGTTAGTACCAGCTTGCTGGTAAATCTCTAACAAATGAGACTCCACCAAGAGATGAAAACATTGATAAATAATCTACCAAGCCTATATTAGCTAAATATATGAGAAGAAACCACTCACCAAGAATAATTATTTGAGATAAGAATGCAAGATTCATGAAAAGAAATAATTTGAAAGATAACACATGTTTGATTTCTGAGTTTTATGCAAAACTAATCAAAGATGCAATAGGAAATGAAGATGAAATTGATGCTATGAAAGATGAAATTGATTAGATTAAAAAGAATGATACTTGGTCACTATTATTGAGACCTAAGGATAAGAATGTGATAGGAACAAAGTGGACTTTTATAAATAAACTCAATGAGAATTGATATGTAATTAAAAATAAAGAAAGATTAGTCTGCAAAGAGTATGCACAAGGAGAAGGTATTTACTATGGTGAGACATTTTCCCCTGTTTCTATATTAGAGAGAGTAAGGATATTAATTTCATATGCTTTCTAAAAAGGATTCAAAGTTTATCAAATGTATGTTAAGTCTATATTTCTAAATGGAATTCTTCAACAAGAAGTGTACATTGAACAACTTGAAGGATTTGTTCAAAATTATGACAAGGGAATGGTCTGCAAACTACACAAGGCTTTATATGGATTGAAGCAAGCAACCCCAACATGGTATGAAACACTGCACTCTTATTTAGTTAAGATTGGATTTCAAAGGATAAGTGATAATAAGTTATACTTGAAATGTGATAGTACTAATAACATTATGATTATTTAGATATATTTTGATGACATTATATTTGGTGGAAACAAGATAATGTCTAAATCATTTCCTGAAGAGATAAGAAAGGAATTTGAGATGTCTATGATAGGAGAAATTAAATTCTTTATTGGAATTCAAATTCAACAATGTAGGGATGGGATATAGATAACTCAATCAAAGTATGTCAAGGAGATCCTAAAGACTTTCAATATGGAAGATTCAAAATGGGTAGGAACACCGATGGCTACTGGTTGTAAATTATCAAAGGAAAATGACACAAAGGGAGTGAATGAGACACTCTACTAATCCATGATTGGTATTTAACTATAGTATGTTGTACATAGTAGGCATGATATTTCATAGTCAATAGGTATTGTGCAAGGTTTTCTGCCAACCCAAAGGAGACACTTATTTCTACAGTTAAAACAATATTGAGATATCTACAAGAACCTAAGGACTATGATTTGTTATACAAGAAGAATGGAGATTTTGATCTTGAGGTATACACTATTATTGATTGTGATAGAAAATTTGATGAAAAAAAAACTTCAAGTGGAAAAGCTTTCTTCTTAGGAGAAAGACTAGTGACATGGTTAAGCAAAAAAAAAATATTGTATTTTACAATCTACTATCGAAGCTAAATATGTTGCTGCTGCTATGAATTGTTCTAATATTGTGGGGATCAAACAATTACTTGATGATATACATAAAAAGATTACTGATCCAATTATAATTTATTATGATAACACCATTGTTATAAACATATCAAAGAATCTGGTGATGCACTCAAAGACAATGCATATATATCTTAAGTATTACTACTTGGTGCAGGAGCACACCTAGGCTAACCTCCATGATAGAGTTATTTTGGCTTGCACTTGACTCTATCCAGGTCAAGAAGAGTATATTAGTTTGTTTGAAGACCTTAGGAAGTCATTTTCTATGTAGGCTAAGTGATTTAGTCACTAGGACTAAGGTCACTCAAATAGCCAATGTTAGTAGTTTTTAAATTCTTATTGTTAGTAGTTGAGATAGAGTCCTTAATTTGTCCTAAGCACATAGCAAGGTTGTAAAGATGCCATAAGGTCATTAATGACCTTGGATTCTTAAAACAAAGGAGGTTAGTAGTCCTAAGAAATAGGATTATGGCATAAATGAATGTTTCCAAATGTTGCGAAGAAGTTGTCATGACAACATTTGCATTTATTTCAAATGTTGCAAGCAACTCGGTTATCTTGGATTCCCTAAACTATAGGAGGTGGGAGATTAGAAAATAGGCCCTTCAATCATGGAGATGGCATCTAATGCTACCTAAGGCTCAAATATCGAGGATAGTATTATCATTGTAATAGTTTGAGTTTGATAATAGAGCTTTGCAACAATTTTTCAGTGTACATTTTGAGCTTTTGTGGTGACAGTCATACCATATGGGTTGAAAGTGTTAAGTCAGTGATTTTTTAGTGTTCCTTAGGATTTTTCAAGACTTTTTCATTTGGTAAGTTAGGTGTTTTGAGTAGTTTTACTTTGTCGGTTAAATTGTTTTATTTTAAGAGTTCTCACTGGTTCTATTTTGACCAGTCCAAGCAATCATGGCTCTAGCATGAAATATAGTGATGGGAAACACCTAAGGGTAGATGTAAATGCAAGGGGAGTCATTAGCATATATAATTTTAGGATTAGGATGCATGTAAGTTTCAAGAGCTATTTTTATAGCTAGGCCCTAGGAGAGCGGACACAGCCTGATTAGAGGTCTAGGTTCTGAAGAAAAGAAGATATATTATAGTGTAGAAAGGTACAATATGACTCTAGGAATTTTTCAAGAAGGTGTTCATCATATCTAAACATCCTATGAAGATTTAGTTCATACCAATCATTTACATTGAGTTTTGAGCAAGATTTCTAATAGGACACAGTTAGTCCTAGAAAGTAGGTCAATTAGGCATGCTTGCCCTAGTTTGTAGGAAGCTAGTGTATGGAGACTTTGAGGACCTAAAAGTTTCAGAATATTTAGTAAGAGTGAAAAGGGTATCTGAATCCCCAATTGGTTTTGCAATTTTTTTGAATACTTTTGGAAACAAAGGACCAAAGCCTCTACAAAAGGCTACAAGGATTAGGCCTATTTTAAGGTCTCTAAATGATGACCTATTGAAGCCGGTAAGGATATGATTCAAGATCCTTATAAAATGGATCAAATGGACCAAGTAATGAATTTTTTCACAAGGATGAAGACCCCTACAATGAAGATTGGAGTTTGTGAAGAATTGGCACTTAGAGCTTTCTAAGTGAGTGTGAAGAATTGTACTAAATCTAGGGTGTTAGTCTTTTAAGGTTAAGTACAAAGGATAATAACTCTAAGAGAAGAGTTAGGATTGGTCTTAGTTAATCACCTAAACCAATCAGGACCTAGAGGAGACTAAGTTCCTAAAAGAGACAAGCTAGGTCTCTTAGAAGCAGTGCAAGCAAGCCTTGGAACACTTACATAATATTGGTATCAGATCTTGAATTGATCAGGCTTGTGGTGGATGTTGCAGCCTAATGAATCAATGGGAGAGAATACACAAAGTGGATCAGTGGAAGAAAAAACCATGGTGACTAATGTTGATTTAGCCAAGAAGGTTGAGGAACAAGAAGAAGATAACAAGTTGCTAAGGGCAATACTAGCTCAAATGGAGTAGCTCTTGGGTGAAGTCCAAAACAAAGAAGATAAGGTCAAAGAGAAAATTGACCAAAAGGAAGAAAAACAAGCAAGGGAGAAGGAATTAGACATGGAGGAGGAAGCTTAAACATCTGAAAATGTTCTTCTTGAGGAGCCATTCTTAAAAGCACTAAAGGCATTGAGTGGAAAAGCTTTGGAAGGTGTGCCACTATTTAGTGGACAAATGGATCCAAATTTAGTTGTGGATTGGATAGATAGCAATGAGAACCATTTTGAGTGTGATGGTATCTCAGAGGCACAAAAATTTATGGTGGCCAAGTCTAGACTAAGAGGTTCAACTCTTACTTGGGGGAAGTTTGTGCAAACTGAGAGAGAAAAGGATGGAAAAGGTCCTATTGTGACATGGAAGGGCATGGTGACCAAAGTGAAGAAAACCTACCATCCTAATGACTATGAAGTTCAAATGCATAGAAGGAGACACAATCTAGGACAAAAAGATCTAGATGTCCAAGCTTACACTGAGGAGGTTCAAAAGCTATGTTTGAGATCTAAGGTAATTGAAGAGGAAAGCATCAAGCTTGCAAGGTACTTGAATGGCCTCAAATGGTATATTAAAGAAGAGATGAGTCTAGTGAACTTCAAATCCATTTGAAAATGCTATCAAATGGCCTTGAAGATAGAAGAGAAAAGTAGAAGGAAATAAGAAACCTCCAAAGGTAAAGGTAAAGGCAAAGATAGTAGAGGACAAAGAGGTGGCTATGGTGGAAGAAGTTCTGAATCAAGAACTCAAGGAGACATAAAATTTAGTGAGTAGCAAGAAGGAATCTCAAGGAGAGGTGGTAGAGGAAGGAGTTCTAACTCTAGCTCTAGAGGAAGAGGCAACTACTTTACCAATATGAAGTCCTACCATTGCTATCAAATGGGGCACCCTAACTGTAGATGTCTAGAGAAAGGTGGCTCTTCACAAGGAGGTAACAAGAGATCTAATCTAGTCCAAGATGACTCTAATGTAGCAAAGAAGCATGTCAAGGTACCATTGAATTCAAAAGATGGAGAGAACCTCATGATGAGGATAAATTTGATCAAGGAGCCAGTGAAGGAAGATCCAAGCCAAAGGAGGTCTTTGTTTAGGATAAAGTGCAAGATGATGGGGAAAGTATGTAGTGTCATCATTGAATTAGGCTCTATTAACAAAATTGTGTCACAGGAAGTAGTCAACAAGATAAAGTTGAAAAGGATACCCCACACCAGTCCTTACAAGGTCACTTGGCTCAATAAAAGCAAACATGTGTTAGTGAATGAACAAGCATGGGTGGAGTTCTCCATTGGAAGGTATAAAGATAGAGTGTTATGCTATTTTTTACCTATGTTTGCATGCATGAATGAAGTTCTCAAAGGCTACATAGGAAAGTTTGTACTGGTATATCTATATGATATACTAATTTTTACAAAGACAAGGAGTGAGCACCTAGAACATATTGGTATTTTTTTCAAGAAGCTACACAAGGAGAAGTTGATGATCAACTTGGAGAAGTGTGAGTTCATCAAAATAGAGCTAGTGTACCTTGAGTTTGTCCTATCACATGGCAAGCTGAAAATGGACAAAAGTAAAGTGGAGGATATCATGAATTGGCCTACTCCAAGGAAAAAAAAAAAGGTAAGGATTTTTCATGACCTTTCACAATATTATAGGAAATTCATAAGGTAGTTTACTACAATTTGTGCTCCCATGTTAGATACTATCAAGGGAGGAATGAAAATAAAGTTTTTTTAGAATGAGCATGCTAAAAAAAGATTTGAGTTGCTAATGGAGAAGATAGCTACCCAACCTTTTTTAGTGTTTCCAAGCTTTGAGAAGCTTTTCACCATTGAGTGTGATGCTAGCAATGTGGCAATTGGGGCTGTTCTAAGCCAAGAATGAAGGCCAGTGGCTTTCCATTCAGAGAAGTTGAGTGAGGATAAGAGGAAATAATCTTCATATGACCTTGAGATGTATGCATTGGTCCAAGATGTAAGGAAGTGGAGGCACTACTTGATTCCCAAGATTTCATTGTGTATTCAGATAATCAAGCACTTAGTTTCCTAAATTCACAAGAGAATTGGAGTCACAAGAACATGAATTGGGATTGAGTACCTACAAGCTTACATCTTTAATATAAAACACAAGAAAGGTGTCCTCAATAAGGTGGCAGATGCATTGTCAAGAAGAGCTCTCACAATTTAGGAAATTTAGTTGAAGAGCATGGGAATAGATCATTTCAAGGATCTATATGGTGATGATGAGGATTTTCTAGATATTTGCAAGGTATGTGCTGAATACAAGAATCATTTTCATAGTAGATATGTTGAGTATACTTTGCAAAGTGATCTTTTTTTTAGGGGAATCAATTATGTGTTCCTAGAGGTTCTATTAGAGAGAATTTGATTCAAGAAAAGAATAATGGTTCTTTCAGTAGTCACTTTGGGATCACTAAGACTCAAGAAATTGTTTTAAGGTTCTATTATTGGCCAAGGATGAATCTAGATGTTAGGAGGTATGTGGAAAGTTGTGTTGTATGTCAAAAGGCCAAGGGAACTTCCTCAAATGTAGGCCTTTATCAACCACTACCTATTCCTACTAGGCCATGGGAATGCTTGAGTATGGATTTTGTAGTTGGGTTACCCAAGACAAGACAAGACAAGCCATGGATAGTGTGGTTGTGGATATATTCAACAAGATGGCTCACTTTGTGCCATGTAAGACCACTAATGATGCTAGTCAAATAGCCTCTCTTTTCTTCAAAGAGATAGTGAGAATCCATTGGTTACCTATCAACATTGTGTCAGACAAAGACACTAAATTCATGAGTCATTTTTGAAAGACTCTTTGGCAAAGGTTAGGCAATAACTTGTCCTTTGGATCAGCGTACCATCCCCAAATTCATGGTCAGACCGAGGTTGTCAATAGAAGCCTTAGAAATATACTAAGGTACTTGACCAAGGAGTATGGTCAACAATGGGATTAGTTAATTGGGCAAGCTGAATATGCCTACAATGACACTACAAATAGATCCACAAGGAAGAGTCCCTTTGAAATAGTCTATGGACTACATCCTAGAGTTGTCTATCAGTTGAGAGATTTGAAGGATGGAGTGAAGGGAATTGGATATGTTAATGATTTTTCAAACTTAGTCCATTATAGAGGACCACCACCAGATATGGATCAAAGTCTTCATGAAGTCATCAGAGATGTGGAAGAGTTTCAATTACCTCCTGCTATAGTCATAGGAGCTAATAGTGTGTTGGATACAAGAGTTTACAAATAGACTAGAACCAAAGAAAACAAGGAACACTTGATAAAGAAGCATGGCCAAACCAATACTAATGAAGTATGGATAAAGGATTCAAAGTTCAAGAAGATGGGGATTGATCCAAGCATCCTCAATCAAAGGGTGGATTTAATTTCTTATTTTAGGGAGGATGGTGCAGGAGAGAACCTGGGATAACCACCATGATAGAGTTATTTTTTCATGTACTTGACTCTAGACAAGTCAAGAAGAGTAGATTAGTTTGTTTGAAAACCTTAGGAGGTCATTTTCTATGTAGGCTAAGTGAGTTAGTCATTAGGAATAAGGTCAATCAAATAGCCAATGTGGTGTAGGAGCACCCTTCTAAGGGCTCCCACCATTCATAAATTTTGTTGTGTTGAAATTCCTAAAGAAGGCTTGTAATTAGAGTAAGAGCTTTGAGCTCATTTGGTGTGTGTAGGGTCTAGTTGGGATCCTAGAGTCATAGGTTGGTCTTTCTTGGTGACTGTATAGAGACTCAAGAAATGATGTCATCCTAAGGTCATATGAATTTAGGATAGGTCAAACTCTTAAAAAAGGGGATTGGAATGATTTAGCACATGTGTTATTTATTATAGACCTTAGAATGGTCTTAGCAAGTGATAAGAGAAAAAGTTTCTCGAGCAAGAAAAAGTTGCTCAAAAAGTTGCTAGAAACTTTCACTAAGTTGGGTCCAAACCTTAGCCAAGCAGCTATAAGCCCTAACCAAGCTCAAATCCTTAAAAGAAGACTATTTATGATTATAAAAACCCTAATTCAAGGGCTAGCAATCATTGTGTATGGCTTTGAATTGGAAGAACCAGACTGTGACTATAATTGTGTGTGTCAGTCAATGCTAATGGAATGATTGGGATTAGTTAATGGAAAGTATTTGAAATATTTAGAATTGTAAATTTGTATCAATGTGTTTACTTCTATTTGTGTTTTTTTAGAATATTTTCTTTGTTATCTGGTGTGTGCTCTTGTTTTCATTTTGAAACTGCCAGTCCTCTATCCAATTTGGAGAGGCTTGTAATGTAGGGCCTGCAACTCCTATCCCCACTATGGAAACACCATGGCAATTTTGGATATGGTAGTACAGACCCTATATTATACATATATGCAAGTAGGGACCAAGAATTTGAGTGCAAGCAATTATGTGACCAAGCCCTAGGTGAGACTAAGCAGTGCCTCGCTAGGTGTGATCAGCGTTGGTGAAGCTCTAGAGGACAAGAGATAAAAATTCAAGATAAATACTTTGTAGGAGTTCATGACGGATGAGTGAAGACTCATTGGTGTGAAGGAGATATTCTCACCAATCTATTTGAGGTGTTTATTCAACCAAACAAACTCTATGACTCTGCTAAGCCTAAAAAGCCCTAGATACCCTCATTTCTGTTTTAGGCATTGTACATATAGTTGAAGACCTAAAACCCTAAAAATCCTTGAGGATTGGGAATTTTAATATAGTTCTATATGGAAGAGTATCCATGGTTGTGTGAAGGAAGTGGGTCAAAAGTCCTCAAAACCCAGAGAGGAGGCCTAATTAGGGCTCTTTTCTAGTAGCCCTATTTTGGGAAGAAACTATGAAGTCAGGTAACAAACCAACTTGATCAACACCTTGGAGTCACTTTTTTGGATGAAAAAACACCTTGGAAGTATTATCTAACCTTTTCAGACTCTGAGGAGATGAGAAATCCTGAAAAACCCTTATGAGTCTATGTAAGGGAATGGAGCTAGGCAGTGTGCAAGAAATCTAGGAAGAAGGAGAGTTTACTTTTAGTGGTTAGATTGGGCTAGGTCAAGGGATCCTATTGAGAAGAGGAGTCTTATGGACCATAGGGTGTGAGTAGATCACACTAGTGATCCAAGATAAGGATTAGGGAGCATAGACTAAGCTAGTCTACCCAATCTCTCCATCAGATTGGTATTAGAGCCTATTAGGCTTGGCAAGTGGATAGTTAGAGAGTGAATATTTCAAACTCTAGAGGAATCAATAGGGTCATCTCAAAAGAAGAAGATGGTGACTAATGCAGAGTTAGCTAAGAAAGTAGAAGATCAAGAGGAAACCAATAGACTCCTACAAGAAAGATTGTATCAGATGGAACAACTCTTGGATGATGTCCAAGAAAAGGTAGATAAAGTGAAAGATAGAATGGAGGAGTAGGATACTAAAGAGAAAGATAAGAATATAGATGATGAAGTGCCTACATCTGATCCTCCTACTCAAGATGAGTAGTTCTTAAAGGCACTAAAGGCCATCACTGGCAAAGCACTTGAAGGTGTTCCACTTCTTACTGGCAGAATGGACATAGAAATTGTCATGTAATGGATAGAGGGTATGGAGAATCACTTTGAATGTGAAGGGATCTTTGAGGCCTAGAAGGTTAAAGTAGCCAAAGCAAGGTTGAGAGGTCAAGCTCTAACTTGGTGGAACTATCTCCAAGAAGAAAGGGAGAAAGAGGGAAAGCATCCAATTGCTAATTAGAAAGTTGTGGTAAGAAAAGTGACGGAAGCATAGCTTCCTCCAGATTATGAAATCTAGTGGCATAGAAGAAGATTGAATCTCAAACAAAAATAAATGGATTTGGCCAACTATACTAAAGAGTTTCAAAAGTTGAGCCTAAGATCTAAAGTGAAAGAGGAGAGCACCAAGGTGGCAAGGTAAATGGTGGACTAAGATGGAGTATAGCAGAGGAGATGAACTTGTTTACTCCTTCCATAGTCCTTGGGTGTCAGCATATGGCACAAAATCTAGAAGATAAGAAAAGAAAGAAGTAGGAACTTAACTCCAAAAATAGAGGCAAAGGTAGAGACTCTAGAGGGGGTTAAAGAGGAGGTTCTAGCGGTAGAGGAGGTGACTCTAGAAGTCAAGGAGAGAGTAGACTCCTAGAAAAGCTGCATAGACCAGTACAAGAGCAACATTTAGTAGAGGAAGAGGTTCTCAGGGTAGCAGAGGAATAAGTGAAAGAAGGAGTAGTTCCTACTTTGCCACAATGAAGTGCTATCAATGTAGGCAGCTTGGACACCCTACTTATAGGTGTCCTGATAAACCTACAAGCTCTAGTGGTGAAAAGAGGGTAGCCTATACCCAAGAAGATGGTAGTAGCACATGCACTAATGAGGTAAGAAATCTAGAATCAAAGATCAGGGAGAACTTGATGTTTAGGAGAGTTCTCATAAGGAAACTTACCCAAGGAGAACCCAAGAAAAGAAGAGCTCTATTTAGAGTGAGATGCAAGATCCAAGGAAAATTTTGCAAGGTGATAGTTGATTCAAGATCAACTAACAATATCATATCAAATGAAGTAGAAAAGAAGCTAAAACTTGTCAATATTCACCATGCAAACCCTTACAAGGTGACTTGGTTGAATTAGGAGTAGAGTGTATTAATGAATGAGTAGACATGGGTGGAGCTTACCATTGGTGGATATAAGGATAGGGTTCTTTGTGATGTCCTACCCATGGATGCCTACCATCTTCTATTGGGTAGACTCTGGCATTTTGATATAAAAGTGATCTATGATGGAGAAGAGAACTCCATCTCCTTCAAGAAGGATGGAAAAACATTCAAGATTCAGTCTCTAAGAAAGAATGAAGAAGGAGCCTCAAGCACACCTAGTGTGTTTCTTAGTAGTGGGAAGGATTTTCTAGATTCATTACATGATAGTGAGATAGTGGGATGTGCCATTATGGTCAAACCCAAGGAAGAGGAACACAAGTTTCAGATAGAGACACCTATAGAGGTGAAGAAAATGTTAGAGGAGTTCAATGATATTGTAAGTGATGGAGCACCTGCAACACTTCCTTCAAGAAGGGCTATAATTCATCGAATAGACTTTGTACCCAGTTCATCCCTACCTAACAAAGAATCCTACAAGCTTACCCTTAATCAAAACAAAGAAGTAGCAAGGCATGTGTAAGAGTTATTGGATCAAGGAATGATAAAGAAAAGTATTATTCCATGTGCAGTCTCAGTGCTATTGGCATCCAAGAAGGGAGGCAAGTGGAGAATTTGCACTAATTCAAGGGCATTCAATAGGATCACCATCGGGTATAGATTCCCAATTCCAAGAATAGAAGACTTGATGGATTGTTTAGGGGGTGCTATGTACTTTACAAAGTTGGATCTCAAGAGTGGTTATCAAAAAATAAGGATTAAGGAGGGTGATGAGTGGAAGACTACTTTTAAAACCATAGATGGATTTTATGAATGGCTTGTGATGCCATTTGGGCTTACCAATGCCCCAAGCACCTTCATGAGGTTGATGAATGAGGTATTGAAGGACTTCACTAGAAGATTTATGGTGGTGTACCTAGATGACATAATCATCTATAGCAAAACCAAAAAGGAGCACATTGACTAGTTAAGGTCAGTCTTAAAGAGGCTACATGAAGAACAATTGGCAATCAATGTTGAGAAATGTGAGTTCATGCAACAAGAACTAGGTTACTTCGGATTTGTGGTGTCTAAGGGAACTTTGAAAATGGACCCAAGCAAGGTGGAGACAATCTTGAATTGGCCTACCCCTAAAATAGGGACTGAAGTTAGATGTTTCCATGGTTTGGCAAAATTTTAATGGCATATGTGCACCAGTACTTGATACCATCAAGGGAGGACTTAAGAATAAGTTCAAATGGACTGAGGAAGCTAATAAAGCATTCCAAACATTGAAGCAAGAGGTAGCTACAAACCTATCTTACTCTTACCTACTTTTGAAAAATTGTTTACCATTGAATGCGATGCAAGTGGTATTGTAATAATGGGTGTATTAAGTCAAGAGGGAAGGCCTGTGGCATTTTTTAGTGATAAACTCAATGAAGCAAAGAAAAGGTATTCAGCCTATTAGCTATTTTTCTTGCACGGGTAAATAACTAGACCATAACTTGATCTCTTCCCTTTGATGCTCTTTTCCTAGAAAGAGAAATGCTAATTGACAAGGATTTGAATCCTTCTTCACTTTGGGATCCATAGACCCAGACGAGTGTACCTATGCGCATCTACCACGAATGATAATTTCTCTACAAATCATAGGCAGGTATAATCATGGATTAGACAGGACACTAATATCCTATAACTAGATTCACCCTTTCAAGTGAATCATTGGACAGTTTCCAGCCCGTCTTCCTAGATTTAACAATCAAAGTACCCAAAAATACAAAAGGGAAAGTTATTTTGAAATGTTTTGGATGCAACTCTGGGAAACCAGTGCCTAATCCTTGGGCAAGGAGTCAAAGAGGGATACATTCACAGAAAATCCTAAATCCACAAAATTGAAATCCAAATCAGTATGCCTTGCATATGATTTTTCTCATCACCTCACTCTTACATCAAATCCACAACAAATTCCCCAATTCCCAGAGATAACCCATCAAGATTTAAATCCTCCTTGAAGAAAACTCAAAAGGAAACCTCACAATTTACCTTGTAAACCAACATTCAATCTACTTTGCAAACCAAATGTACAAGAACATGTAAAGAGCCATGAAGACATAAAAATCCTATAAAGGGATTCTAATTCTGCTTTATTAATCATCCTACTGCAATACATTTATCAATGACAAAAAACCACAAGAATTATCCACAAACTAGAACCAGAAGCTACATTAATGGAACTCAAACTTGCAGAGCTTTGCTCATGCAAAAAGATTGGAACCTTTACAAAAATATCACAGATCAGAATAAGAAGGAGAGGAGAAAAAATAGAAAGCATCACAACTCGACACTTGTCAAACTCTGAACTACCTACTGATGAGTCACTGCTCTAAACTGAATGACCCTCTACACTGTCCTCCTGAGAACACCTCTTTTCATCTTTTTAAACTGAATATGAATCACTGGATTGACAGAATAGTTATTTTGAAAATATCTTAATGGCCCCCCTATTTCATTCAACAGCAAATATCTTGAAACCCACATGACCTGCACTAAAATTGACCCCAAAAATGGAATCCTCACACAGAGACCTTTCTGACGGTATATGATATTCCATATTTGGCCCAAAAATGAAGCCACCAGCTATTAAAACAGTCTCCCAATTCTGTGATTTTGATATTTGAATTTTTTATATAGCTCAGACTATATAAAAACATGTTTATAATTTTTATTTTTTTCAAACCATGCACAGGAAAAAGAATAAAATATTATTTTAATATACAAGCGAACGCAAAAACTTCATTTTCTAATTCACTCAATTATTCAGGCTTGACTGTCAACATTTAGCGAACACGCAACCATTCACATTTTCCAAGTCGCTTAATATCTTGCCTAAACCACCAAGAATTGGTGAATGTGCGAACACGGTCATCTCCTAATTGCAGAATATCTTGGCCAAACCCCCAGACTCCTAGCGAATACGTGACTGCTTATTCTCTTATTTGCGTAATACTTTTCTTTAACCGATAGGAATTCGGCGACTGGGTGACTAACTCACTCTCCGATTCACTGAAAGCTTTTTCAATTGGCGGTTCAATCTTGCGAAGTGCAACTCCACATGTCTTTTCTGCAAAATTGACTTGTCAGCGGGCCCAGGCACTATTTTCAAAGACCTCATCGAGCGCACATGCATGGAGAGAGCCTCAAAGCTTTCTTATTTGAAATGCTATGTGAGTGTTGGTTTATAAAAACTAAAGAAAACCTTGCCGCCCATCGAATGTGGGATATATGTTATAGAGAAAAATAACAAAAGGAAACCCCTCTTTTAGATCCTGTGCAAACCCCATAATCTCAAACTATTCAACACATGAGATCTCATCTACATTGCGTTAGTTCTCTGCTACGTTCACACCTGGGCTACTTCTTAACATGCTGTGGGCATTTTTTTTATTTCCTCTATCAACACCCCTGTTCATGCGTGGATTGTTTTTGGTTACACATCCCTGCGGCTTGAAAGCACATCTTCTATTTTAAAATGCTCCATGTTTTCCTAGCGTTGCCTCTGATCTTTGTGTCTGCATGGTCTTGACCTTGGCGCAGAGGTAGCATTCAAGATGCTCTATGCCTCTCTGATGAATCGCTCTCCAAACTAATGCCTCCTGCACTAATCTGTGGGTTCTTCCCTTCAACGTGAGCTCTTCATTTATTTGCAGCAAGTAACTTAGCAAGTCAAATGCTCCTCCTTTGTGATGAGTGAGTTTTTTATGAGCTCCATCCTTTTGCTAATGTGGAGATCCTGATCATTCCATTATTAATGCAGGTTGCTTCCTGTTTAAGCTGTAGAATGCTCTTAGCATTAGCTTAGAATGTGATGCATCTCCTTTATAACTCTTCATTGGAAATATCTCTTTTTAGCAGCGTCTCCTTCTAATTAGCGGCTATTTCTTTCACTTCTGAGTTATTCTTTGTTTTGAAATGTGGACTATTTCTTCTATGGGGTGGCTACCTCTGCTTTTTTTAATAGATGCGTGGGTATCTTGCTTTGTCACTAGCGTAAATCCCCCTCTTCATGCACTGACTTATGCTTGTCATGCTCCTGTGGCTTCTCATTATTAACAGGAGTCCCTCATACCTGCCACGGCTTCTCTATCATTTGCGTGATCTTCTTTACACGCTGCCATCTACTCTTTAGCAGTCTACTCTACATCTGCCTTTGGTGTGATCCTTTATGGTGATGGGCGTCTCCATTTTAATGTTCCCATTCTTTGCCTCGATTGTCTTGACAAGACTGCACTAGTAATGTACAGGAGAAGCAGAGCATGCAAAGTGGTAAATCTGATCTACCTCCAACAATATAGGTTCAAGTGGATGGCTAACTCGATGGCTTGTAAAGGGATATGGATCAAAGCTTTATTGAGGGAAAGAATAATGGTCATTTGTTGAAGAGTGTTTACCTCAAAAATAACACTAATTGACTAGTCAACATAAGCCAAGCAAATTATATACTGCCTCACCCAATACAAAACGTCTCCCATCAGCCTTAGACTTTGTAATTAAAACAAGCCACATTTTGATAAATCTTTTACAATGATGCCCTCATACCAAAGTACCTTCATCTCTAAACATCACATCAGTCTGATATCATTTAGTCGGGCCCCGAAATGGGTTTGGCTAAAAAAAATTTCATTTTCAAACAACTGATACTCAAAATTAATCCATTGACTATCTGATGCTGATTAGAATCAAGTTCGACCACTGAAAACCACCTTTAAAACTCATTTTTCAACGTTCAGTCAACTGTCAAATATGCGCCAGGAGGTCCGTTGACTGGCTTTGAAAACTGACCAAATCAACTGATCAAGCTCTGAAAACTGGCATATTGAATCTTTGTTCCGCACACTTGCACCCTGTCAGATCTTGTCTTATGACAAATTCCCAGTCAAAAGATATTCTCCATCAAAGTTGCCTTCTCAGAAATACCTGCAAGTAAACAAGTCAGAAAACAACAAACTGGGTTCGGATTCGGCTTCAAAAACTGGGCAAACTGACACTTGGGAAGATGAAAACTGTGGTGTTAATTCTCTGTCACGAGGTGAGTATAAATCTATGATTTGGGCTCATGATGAATAACAAGGCCTGAATGGCGATCAGTCAAAGTAGGTTACTCAGAAATACTGACTAGAAACAATGGCAAAAAACATTTTTTGCGAATGGAATTGACCTAGAAAAATGTGCAGATGGATTCGTCATGACTTGCAAACTGGCACACTTAAAGTATTTTTGGAGTACAACAGAGGGGTATAGTCCATTCGATCTTACCAATCATAGATTAGGAGTTATAATGCCACGCACAGGGGTACTGACAAATCTGTGAATGCTGATACCAGTAAAAAGATAGAAATTCCATTTGGAATCACGTTCAAAAACATATCAAACGGATTCGTCAAGACTTGAAAATTGAAACATAACAAGTCTCTAATGTTTAGAATGCAACACAATAGGAATTTCAAGATTTTGGTCAACTAGTCAAAAGTTATAACACATCAAACAGGGCTTCCCAGAATTATGTGCAAATTGCAAATGCATGAAAACAGTAAACTACCAACTTTAAGGGGTTTGAAACCTAATCAAATGGATTCGAAATGGCTCAAAATCTGAAACATAGGTTCTTAGGTATGGACACTAGACACTCTAAAATCAGAAAGTCACAAAACCTTTCTGGGTGCGAGATATTCAATGGCAAACACAGCCTCTTGTCGCTGTTTGACACTTTGGGTAAAATGCAGATTTGACAACTTCTCAAAATGAGACTTCACGAAATGGCTTAGAATGACAAATTATCATCATGGAACACTTAGACGGGCTGAATGAAAGGTGTTAGAAACATTAAACACCTCTTAGGTCTCAGACTGACAACCGGGTACAATCTCATTTACAAGCAATTATAGGGCTTAATTTCTCAATGGTGCTCAAAATCAGGGCTGCGATTTTGAGTACCAATAGTGGTTCTATCTGGGGATGCATGCCCCTTGCAGGCATGGCAAGATTTTAGATCTATGGAAGAAGTAGACCACACACCTGACTCAGAAAATCTTTCTCGAACAGCTTTATTGAAAGCAACAAACAACTACCACTACTATTTACAAACGATGGCCCTGGGCCATCGAACTTCAACAAAATTATTTACCTCTGTCATAAACATAATTCTTATCTGAACTTTCATGAGGTAAACTAAAATTACTTCTTATATCAGTTTCACCAATTAGATATACATCTTGAATCTCATCACTTAGCAAAACTGAATCTAGACCTTGACTTTCATAATGCATATAAAAACTAGATTCATCTTCTACAACTTGCTCATTATGAAAGTTCTGATCAGCCCGCTCAAACATATCAGACTGAAACTGAAAATCCTCTTCATTTACTGATTCATGCATGCTATCAACTTTGAATGTAAAGGCATCATACTCAACATGAGAGAAAGGGTCACACATACCTTGAAAATATACATCCTTATGTATAACCGGATAATACTCAAATGAGCATTCTGACTTGTACTCACACATGTCATCCTTGTCATAGTCTGAAACTAATCCGTAATCTTCAAATGGTTCTTCACAATCAGCAAACAGATTAGTCTTCACATCAGAGAGTTCATCATAAAACTTATTGCAAGGTGCATACTAATTTTCAAAAACAACTTTGTCAAACACCTTGTTATCATAATCAGATGCAACATCATGATCATACTCACTGTCATACCCAAAAGAAGAACAGTCTAACCTCTTACAACAATAAGATAAAGTATCATCATCAAGCTCATTCTCCACTAAATCTGAACCGTCCATGTGCTCTTCAAAAAGAGGATTGATAACTCCATGTAGAGCACCTTTATAGACATTAGGACAAGTGATGTGTTGATCAACATCAAACTCCTCACCATATAATGGATTAGTGAAAACTTTAAAATCATTTCTAACATCACTGTCATGGACACTTTCAACATCTAAAGAAGAAAAATCAGAAATATCACCCGAAGACACACCATTAACTCCATCAACGAAGCATGTAGAAATCAAATCAATTTAATTCTCACTGTCTTCATCAAGGTGATTCAAATGTCTTGCAAGCAAATCATCATTTATCTTACCAATAGGTGCTGATGTATCAACCTTAGAATCATTAGTATACTGTTGATTACTACTGCACTCATTCTCAAGACATTCATCTACACAACTAATCAATTCATCTTTATAAACAACCTCTTTATCCTTGTATTGTGTAGACATATTTTCTTCATAACTTTCAATCTCAAACTGATTTGCACAATTCTAAACTGGAAATTCACTTTTAGATTTAAGAGAAGAACTTATACCTTTACCGACATAAGAGCACTCACTTCCATCATTACTCTCTTCTTCCCAACTTGCATCTGATTCATATGAAGATGAACATACACTATGACTGTCCTCTCCTTGACTCGAGTAACAAATCTCATCATCAGCTTCATATGACACCTCTTCACAATATATTGGATCAGCAACTTCATTATCACTTGAAAGACGACTTTCAACTTCATCATACTCACATTCATATGACTGTCCTTCAACTTCAGATTTAATAACATTCTCAACATGATGCAATCTCTCAATAAGAAAATTCATTTCTTGTATATACGGCTGATTCATATTACCATCTACTACCGAAGCATTAGAAACACATGCACTCTGTTCTTCTGATTGTGATTGAGATGAATGTGATTGACATTTTTCTTCTTGTGTTATCTCTCCATAGCATATCAGATCAACAACATCAAGTTCGTGATCAAAGAGATAACTTCCAGCCTCATCACTTACATAAGACTAAAATTTAGGTGTAGCATCCTCAAAATTTAAAGCATTAGTTGCATCATCATTCATATAATCATCATGAGAACTCACTGCTGTAACCAAACTTTGATTCATAAAATCAACACAATACTGAACCCTACCAAAGTCTGAAATACTTCTTACTGCTGCAACTTCAGGAACATATGTAGTTTCATTTGCAATAAACTCACTCTTCTTTATACATACATTCTGATTTAAAATTTCAATCTAATTATTCATCACAGCAGGGGTGTTGATATTCTGATTTGAAATTGAAGCATCAACACTATGTTCATCCCTTATTTCATAACCATTATACCGGCAATCATTCATAGAAAAATGACCTCTAGTCAATCCGTACTTCATATTATTTTCAATATCCCTAGCGGTCACAAAGGCCTGATATAATGTCTGTGGTTCTTTATCCCTTAGTAAATAATTCATTTTCTTGTCAAATGCATCAAAGTACACTGCTAAACACATTTGATCATCGGGTCTATAACTCTCAGGGATGTCATTTAAAACTCTTGCAAATCTGATATTGAATTGAGGCACAAGTTCATCACTCTGAATATGAATCTTCAAGAACTTATCATAAGAATCAGATATGCTTACCCGTTCTCCAAATTGCTCCATGAAGGCTGAATGTAACTGATTCCAAGATGAAATAGAGCACGCTGGTAAAAATGAAAACCAGTCTCTAGCATCTCCTTCCAAGGTTTGAACAAATAACTTCATGTGAATGTCTTCATGAGCAATCTCATAGTCACCCATTAAATCACTGAATATTTGAATATGATGACTAGCTGAAACATCAAGGTTCCCGTTAAACTTAGGCAAACTCTTTCTAATGTCACTAGGAATGACATTCGGGAAACCATGAATACCATTAAAGCATAATGGCATATACCGCTTGGTAGAAATAGATCTAGGATTCATACTAACTGGCTACATACTTGATGAAATGAATCTTGACATCCTTTAAACTTATGCAACTCATTCACCCATAATAAATTCTAATTTATAATTTGCAGCAGATCTACACAACTTTCTACCAATCTCAACTTCAAATACACTTCACAACTTAAAGACAAACAACTAAAACTTAATCAATGAAGTGTATACAACTTATAAACTATTCTCCTCTTCTTAGTGCTGAAACTTCACTTGACGGAGAATACATATGTAAAACTTACTTCCTTTCATGACAAGAAAAACATCATGAAAATGAAAATACCTTCAGTGTTGTTTCTGAAACTTCAGATCTGCTGATTGGCATAGGTGTTAACTTGAATTCTTCACACCACTGATCATATCCTTTGTAGAGTCGCCATCTCCTTGAGGAGAAAAATGAAATCACAACAGTGATTCACATTTATCATTTCAAAACTTATGACAACAGATCAAACAACACTTCAAAACTTATCGGTCAGAAACTTATATACTCTCTTTTTCTGTTTGAAATTCAACACAACTTTCAGATCTGTTTGATTCAACTAATAACTCTTGAAAACAATTTATTCATCACCGATCTACAATGTTTCAAAGATCCTTTAGATAGAGTCACCACTCACTATTGTGAGAAAGATTGTAAACATGATTCATAGCATAGCAGATCTGAATTGAAAATTCAACTTGAAAATTTTGAAAATCACCAAACACCTTGAAGAGAGACAAACTTTTGATCACTTCTGACTCTGAAATTGCAACAGTACTTTTGAAAACACAACTGGATGAATTGACTAGAAATAAAACTCAGTAGTAACACAATCTGAACTCAACCTTTAAGTTACTGTTGCAAATGGATAAAACTTACTGGGGTGCATGAAACTTCAGCAAGGAAATAAGAAACACATCTTGCTGTATATTTGCTATATCCAATCTGTTTCATGCCAGAGATTTTAGCTTCTTCTGTATGCAATCCCCAACAGAGTCACCATTTTGTTGGTGACTTGGATGGGAAAAACCATACTGAAAGATAGGACTAAAATATTCAACTTATACCAGAGATTCTTGTCCTTTTAACAATGAATTACTTCACAGCTTCCCTAGTAGAGTCACCATTTTGTTATCTATTTTTCTTGCACGGGTAAATAACTAGACCATAACCTGATCTCTTCCCTTTGATGCTCTTTTCCTGCCAAGAGAAATGCTAATTGACAAGGATTTGAATCCTTCTTCACTTTGGGCTCCACAGACCCAGGTGGGTGTACCTATGCACATCTACCTCGAATGATAATTTCTCTACAAATCATAGGTAGGTATAATCATGGATTAGATAGGACACTAATATCCTGTAACTGGATTCACCCTTTCAAGCAAATCATTGGACAGTTTCCAGCCCATCTTGCTAGATTTAACAATCAAAGTACCCAAAAATAGAAAGGGAAAGTTATTTTGAAATGTTTTGGATGCAACTCTGGGAAATCAGTGCCTAATCCTTGGGCAAGGAGTCAAAGAGGGATACATTCACAGAAAATCCTAAATCCACAAAACTGAAATCCAAATCAGTATGCCTTGCATATGATTTTTCTCATCACCTCACTCTTACATCAAATCCACAACAAATTCCCCAATTCCTAGAGATAACCCATCAAGATTTAAATCCTCCTTGAAGAAAACTCAAAAGGAAACCTCACAATTTACCTTGTAAACCAACATTCAATCTACTTTGCAAACCAAATGTACAAGAACATGGAAAGAGCCATGAAGACATAAAAATGTTGTAAAGGGATTCTGATTCTGCTTTATTAATCATCCTGCTGCAATACATTTATCAATGACAAAAAACCACAAGAATTATCCACAAACTAGAACCAGAAGCTGCATTAATGGAACTCAAACTTGCAGAGCTTTGCTCATGCAAAAAGATTGGAACCTTTACAAAAATATCAAAGATCAGAATAAGAAGGAGAGGAGAAACAACAGAAAGCATCACAACTTGACACTTGTCAAACTCTGAACTACCTACTGATGAGTCACTGCTCTGAACTGAATGACCCTCTGCTCTGTCCTCCTGAGAACACCTCTTTTCATCTTTTTAAACTGAATATGAATCACCAGATTGACAAAATAGATATTTTGAAAATATCTTCCTGGCCCCCCTATTTCGTTCAACAACAAATATCTCGAAACCAACATGACCTGCACTGAAATTGACCCCAAAAATGGAATCCTCACGCCGAGACCTTTCTGACGGTATATGATAGTCCATATTTGGCCCAAAAATGAAGCCACCAGCTATTAAAACAGTCTCCCAATTCTGTGATTTTGATATTTGAATTTTTTATATAGCTCAGACTATATAAAAACATGTTTATAATTTTTATTTTTTTCAAACCATGCACAGGAAAAAGAATAAAATATTATTTTAATATTTTAAATCTCCTTATAACTCCAACTGGGTGCCAATTCGCAAAATCCTTTTGAAAACTGTAGGTTTAATTTCACGAACAAGGGAACGCAAAAACTTCATTTTCTAATTCACTCAATTATTCAGGCTTCACTGTCAACATTTAGCGAACACGCGACCATTCACATTTTCCAAGTTGCTTAATATCTTGCCTAAACCACCAAGAATTGGTGAATGCGCGAACACGGTCATCTCCTAATCGTGGAATATCTTGGCCAAACCCCCAGACTCCTGGTGAATACGCGACTGCTTATTCTCTTATTCGCATAATACTTTTCTTTAACTGATAGGAATTGGGCAACTGGGCGACTAACTCACTCTCCGATTCGCTGAAAGCTTTTTCAATTGGCGGTTCAATCTCGCGAAGTGCAACTCCACATGTCTTTTCTGCAAAATTGACTTGTCAGCGGGCCCAGGCACTATTTTTGAAGACCTCATCGAGCGCACATGCATGGAGAGAGCCTCAAAGCTTTCTTATTTGAAATGCTATGTGAGTGTTGGTTTATAAAAACTAAAGAAAACCTTTCCGCCCATCGAATGTGGGATATATGTTATAGAGCAAAATAACAAAAGGAAACCCCTCTTTTAGATCCTGTGCAAACCCCATAGTCTCAAACTATTCAACACGTGAGATCTCATCTGCATTGCGTTAGTTCTCTACTACGTTCACACCTGGGCTACTTCTTAACATGCTGTGGGCATTTTTTTTATTTCCTCTATCAACACCCTTGTTCATGCGTGGACTGTTTTTGGTTACACATCCCTGCGGCTTGAAAGCACATCTTCTATTTTAAAATGCTCCATGTTTTCTTAGCGCTGCCTCTGTTCTTTGAGTCTGCATGGTCTTGACCTTGGCACAGAGGTAGCATTCAAGATGCTCTATGCCTCTCTGATGAATCGCTCTCCAAACTAATGCCTCCTCCACTAATTCGTGGGTTCTTCCCTTCAACGTGATCTCTTCATTGATTTACAGCAAGTAACTTAGCGAGTCAAATGCTCCTCCTTTGTGATGAGTGAGTTTTTTATGAGCTGCATCCTTTTGCTAATGTGGAGATCCTGCTCATTCCATTATTAATGCAGGTTGCTTCCTGTTCAAGCTGCAGAATGCTCTTAGCATTAGCTTAGAATGTGATGCATCTCCTTTATAACTCTTCTTTGGAAATCTCTCTTTTTAGCAGCATCTCCTTCTAATTAGCGGCTATTTCTTTCAGTTCTGAGTTATTCTTTGTTTTGAAACGTGGACTGTTTCTTCTATGGGGTGGCTACCTCTGCTTTTTTTAACAGATGTGTGGGTATCTTGCTTTGTCACTGGCATAAATCCCCCTCTTCATGCACTGACTTATGCTTGTCATGCTCCTGCGGCTTCTCATTATTAACAGGAGTCCCTCATACCTGCCACGGCTTCTCTATCATTTGCGTGATCTTCTTTACACGCTACCATCTACTCTATAGCAGCCTACTCTACATCTGCATTTGGTGTGATCCTTTATGGTGATGGGCGTCTCCATTTTAATGTTCCCATTCTTTGCCTCGATTGTCTTGACAAGACTGCACTAGTAATGTACAGGAGAAGCAGAGCATGCAAAGTGGTAAATCTGATCTACCTCCAACAATATAGGTTCAAGTGGATGGCTAACTCGATGGCTTGTAAAGGGATATGGATCAAAGCTTTATTGAGGGAAAGAATAATGGTCATTTGTTGAAGAGTGTTTACCTCAAAAATAACACTAATTGACTAGTCAACATAAGCCAAGAAAATTATATACTGCCTCACCCAATACAAAACGTCTCCCATCAGCCTTAGACTTTGTAATTAAAACAAGCCACATTTTGATAAATCTTTCACAATGATGCCCTCATATCACAGTGCCTTCATCTCTAAACATCACATCAGTCTGATATCATTTAGTCGGGCCCCGAAATGGGTCTGGCTAAAAAAAATTTCATTTTCAAACAACTGATACTCAAAATTAATCCATTGACTATCTGATGCCAATTAGAATCAAGTTCGACCACTGAAAACCACTTTTAAAACTCATTTTTCAATGTTCAATCAACTGTCAAATATGCGCCAGGAGGTCCGTTGACTGGCTTTGAAAACTGACCAAATCAACTGATCAAGCTCTGAAAACTGGCATACTGAATCTTTGTGCCGCACACTTGCACCCTGTCAGATCTTGTCTTATGACAAATTCCCAGTCAAAAGATATTCTCCGTCAAAGTTGCCTTCTCAGAAATACCTGCAAGTAAACAAGTCAGAAAATAACAAACTGGGTTCGGATTCGGCTTCAAAAACTGGGCAAACTGATAGTTGGGAAGATGAAAACTGGGGCATTAATTCTCTATCATGAGGTGAGTATAAATCTATGATTTGGGCTCATGACGAATAACAGGGCGCGAATGGCGATCAGTCAAAGTAGGTTACTCAAAAATACTGACTAGAAACAATGGTAGAAAACATTTTTTGCGAATGGAATTGACCTGGAAAAGTGTGCAGATGGATTCGTCATGACTTGCAAACTAGCACACTTAAAGTATTTTTAGAGTACAAAAGAGGGGTACAGTCCATTTGATCTTACCAATCACAGATTAGGAGTTATAATGCCACACACAAGGGTACTGACAAATCTGTGAATGTTGATACCAGTAAAAAGATAGAAATTCCATTTGGAATCACGTTCAAAAACATATCAAACGGATTCGTCAAGACTTGAAAATTGAAACATAACAAGTCTCTAATGTTTAGAATGCAACACAATAGGAAGTTCAAGATTTTGGTCAGCTGGTCAAAAGTTATAATGCATCAAACAGGGCTTCCCAGAATTATGTACAAATTGCAAATGCATGAAAACAGTAAACTACCAACTTTGAGGGGTTCGAAACCTAATCAAATGGATTCGAAATGACTCAAAATCTGAAACATAGGTTCTTAGGTATGGACACTAGACACTCTCAAAGCGGAAAGTCACAAAACCTTTCTGGGTGCGAGATATTCAATGGAAAACACAGCCTCCTATCGCTGTTTGACACTTTGGGTAAAATGCAGATTTGACAACTTCTCAAAACGAGACTTCACGAAATGGCTCAGAATGACAAATTATCATCACGGAACACTTAGACGGGCTGAATGGAAGGTGTTAGAAACATTAAACACCTCTTAAGTCTCAGACTGACAACCGGGTACAATCTCATTTACAAGCAATTATAGGGCTTAATTTCTCAATGGTGCTCAAAATCAGGGCTGCGATTTTGAGCACCAACACAGCCTATGATCTAGAGTTATATGCATTAGTGCAATCTCTCAAGAAGTGGAGACATTATCTCCTACCCAAAGAATTTGTGGTGTTCATAGATAATCAACCCTTGAGCTACATTAATACTCAATAGAAGCTTAGAAATAGAAATTTGAAGTGGATGGAGTATCTCCAATCCTTTACCTTCACTATCAAGCACAAGAAGGGATAGCTCAATAAGGTAGCAGATTCCTTAAGTAGGAAGATTTTGACTGTCCAAGAAGTCTTATTGCAGAGCATAGGAATAGCAAGTTTCAAGGACATTTATGAGGAGGATGAAGACTTCTCCAAGGCCTATAAGGTGTGCGAAGAGTTTGAGAATCACTTCCATGGTGAGTATGCAGACTATACCTTTCAAAATGGACTTTTGTTCAAAAGCAATTAGCTATGTGTGCCTAGGGGATCCATGAGGGAAAATTTGATCCAAGAGAAGCATAATGGAAGTCTAAGTGGCATTTTGGCATAAAAAAGACCATGGAGCTAGTACAAAGATACTATTTTTGGCCTAAGTTAGCAAGAGATGTGAGAGGTATGTGGAACAATGTGGTGTGTGCCAAAGAGCTAAAGGAGGTTCAAGTAATGTAGGGCTTTATCAACCCTTACCAGTTCCAAATAGGCCTTGGGAGTGTGTGAGCATGGACTTTGTGGTTGGACTCCCAAAAACAAAAACAAGTATGGATATCATCTATGTTATAGTAGATAGGTTTCCAAAGATGATTCATTTCATCCCATGTAGAAATAGTCATGATGTAAGCTATGTAACACATCTCTTCTTTAAAGAGATTGTGAGGATTCATGGACTCCCTTTGAGCATTGTGTTAGATAGGGATAGAAATTTCATGGGTCAGTTATGGAAAACTTTATGGAAAAGTTTAGGAACTAATCTTTCATTCAGCTTAGCTTACCATCCAAAAACTAATGGTCAAACTAAAGTTATAAATAGGGTGTTGGGAAATGTGCTAAGGTGTTTGACCAAGGAGTATGGCTAGACTTGGGATCTAGTCATTCCAAAAGAAAAGTATGCCTATAAGGATAGTGTTAATAGGACCATAGGTAGGATTCCTTCTGAGTTTGTGTATGGGAGACACCCTAGAGGAGTGTGTGAAGTAATAGACCTTGGTTCCATGGAGATCAAGAGTGGACAAGCAGAGGACTTTACTCAAACTATCAAGGAGGTCCAAGAATAGGTCAAGAAGGATATTCTTGAGTCCACTCAAAAACTAAAGGCTAAGGTAGATGAAAGAAGAAAAGAAGTTCATTTCAAAGTAGGGGACTATGTGATGGTTCACCTAAGCAAAGAAAGGATGCAAAAAAGGCATGCCTACCAAGCTACAAATGAGAAGAGTAGGGCCTTGCAAAATTATGGCCAAGTATGGAGAAAATACATATAAGGTGGACTTACCATTATATTTGCCTATCTCACCATTGTTTAATGTTGCTGACCTAGTCTTTTTCAGAGGAGATATAGCCAAGGGAAGTGAAGACCAAGCAAGGGTGTTGTAGGAGATAGATAGAAATTCCATGCCAAAGAGGAAGCAGCCCATAGTAGAATAGGTTTTAGAATCTCAGGTGAAGAATTCTACCAAGCATCAAGTGTATATGGAGCACTTAATCAAATGAGAAGGTCAACCTGAGTCTAAAGCTACATGGGTAGAGGAAACTCAATTCAATAAGCTTGACATAGACCTAGCCCTTCTTGACCCCAAAGTCCCTTAGTTGTGCTGAGGTGGAGTATGGTTCAGGAGCACCCTTATAAGGGCTCCCACCATTCATAATTTTTTTTGTGTTGAACTCCCTAAAGAAGGCTTGTAATTAGAATAAGAGATTTGAGCTCATTTGGTGTGTGTCGGGTCTAGTTGGGATGCTAGAGTCATAGGTTGGTCTTTTTTGGTGACTATAGAGAGACTCAGGGAATGATGTCATCTTGAGGTCATATCAATTTAGGATAGGTCAAAGTATTAAAATAGGGGGTTAGAATGATTTAGCACATGTGTGCTTTGTTCTAGACCTTAGACTGGTCTTAGGAAGTGATAAGAGCAAAAGTTGCTCAAGAAAGAAAAAGTTGCTCAAAAACTTGCTAGCAACTTTACAAAGTTTCTTAGCAACTTTTCCTAGGTAGGGTCTAAACCTTTCCCAAGTGGCTATAAGCCCTAACCAAGCTCAAATCCTAAAAAGAAGACTATTTATGTTTATAAAAACCCTAATTCAAGGGTTGGCAATCATTGTATATGGCTTTGAATTGGAAGAACCAGACTGTGACTATAACTATGTGTTCTAGTCAATGCTAATGGCATGATTGGGATGAGTTAATGGAAAGAATTTGAAATATTTGGCATTATAAATTTTTATCAATGTGTTTACTTTCATTTGTGTGTCTTTAGAGTAGTTTCTTTGTTATCTAGTTTGTGCTCTTGTTTTTAATTTGAAATTGTTGGCAATTTGGCTGAGGTATGTACATAAATGTTGTCATTATGGCAACATATGTTCCCTATGAAGATCACATAAGCTAGAAAGTAAGTATGGAAGATCGCAAACTAAAATTGTCTAAGTATGAAATAGTGTTTTTGACAGAGCACCTGATACAATTTGTTTTGGTGATGTTCACTGGAGCATGATCAAAGTTTGCGTAGTTGAACATAGACTCTATGGTGTCTAAGGATACCCCATCTCAGTGCAAAAAAGAGTATAGATAGTACAGAAAAAGTTATGATTGTTTTACCGATGATAGAGTTAAGCCGACAAAGCAGTTTTGTAGGTAGAACTAGTAAATGAATTAAGGGATTATTTTTCTTGTCAAAATAATGACTTAATATTATAAAGAGCCAACATTATAGATGTTTACTCTTGGTTAAAGATGTGGAAGTCAATTGGAGAAAGATATTATGTTTGTATCTTGTATAAAGATGTAATATTTTAATGTATCAAACATACTTGAAATGTAACTTGTGATAGTTGTATATTGTGATAGCGGCAAAATTTGTTGATGCAAAGTTGTAAATAGTATCATATTATAATCATTAAAAATTTGTATTACTTTTTTGGGTAGTGAGATCATCTAGTAATTAGGTTTTGTATCTACAACTCCTAATAGGGTTGAGGCTTCTAACAAGGCCTATAGTCCCTTAACGAGGACTGATACACTATATGATTGTAATAGACTCCTAACTGGGTCAACATCCTTAATAGGATATCTTTTGATTAGTGGATCTTTGTGGGTACCATCCCCACTAGGGTTTTCCCTTGGCTAGGGTTTCCTTGAGAACATATCATGTGTTATGAGTTCTTTACATTTACTATTATGTATGCTATTTAGTCTCTTATGCTTTAAAGTAATATGTTATATCCATAAGTGGGCAAAAGTAAAAGTTTATGAAATACTGATTCACCCCCCCCTCTTAGTATTTCCTATTTCTAACAATTGGTATCAAAGCATAGTTACTCGGAGAAGGAACATTCAAGGAAAGCCTAGTAGCTTGAGTCAGATCTCTATGGATATGGATCAGTTATAGAAGAATCTTGAAGAAGCTCTTGAAAAAATTGATATGCTTACTGATGAAAGAAACACTCTGAAAAGAAAGTATGATGATGCAAAAAATCTTATTGAAAAATTGAAAGGTAAGATACAAGATCTAAAATCTCAAAAGGAATCTAAAATTCTTATTGAAGATTATAATGATTTAGAAAAAGAAAATGTGATCCTTAAACATGAATTGAAGATAGCAAATCTGAAGCTTAGCTTGAAAGATGGAAATGACAATTTGAGATCTGAGAATGAAAGTTTAAAGAATGAGAATGAAGATCTGAAATCTAAACTTGGCAAGGTCACATTTGAATTTGATAAAGTCAAATTGCAATATGATGAACTTGAGAAATACAACAAGATTGTGAAAGGTGAATTGACTCAATCCAAACAACAAGTTGAGAGGCTATATTCAAATAGTGAAAATATTAATGAGCAAGTATCTTATGGAAAACCATTCTATGACAAAACTAGTCTTGGATTTAACATATTGAAGATAGTTAGTGAAAGCAAGAAACTATATCTGAATGAATGTGAAAGCAGTAAAGAAAATAAGTTAGATGAGATCAAATCTGAAGATGCACCTAAGCAAGAAAAATCACCAAAGAAAGAAGATGCACCAAAGCAAGAAGAATCACCAAAGCAAAATGAATCATCCAAAGGTATGCAAAAAGAATTCAAAGGTAGATGTTTTTCTTGTAATACTATTGGTCATATGAAGAGAGACTATACAAGTAAACAATTCAAACCTCTTAATGGATATTGTTACAATTGTCATGATTTTGGACATAGAGCTATTGAATGTAGAAGATCTTGTTAGCACGTGAAAATTTTTATTGCTTCATTATCTTTCCCCTAGTCTTTGTATCATTTTTCAGGTCTCTGGCATCTATCCTTGGTTCAAAAAATAAAAAATGTAGCCATTGGTGTGAAAACCCTTTGTTTAAACCCTGGCCCTATTCTAATTTCAAGATAACTTTTTTAGGAAACTTAAAGGTCCTAATTCACATGTGCTAATTGTTAACCCTTTATCACATGATCATATGAACCTTTTTCATGTTATGCAATCATTTGACTAAGGTTTTATATCGCCCCCTTTAATTTTCCCTATGTCAGTTAGCTTTATTTTTCTTATGTCCTGCGCCTTGATTTTCCTAATGTTCTAGCTTAATATTTTCCTAGGCCTGGTCTTCTGACAACATCTCAATCTGATGGTTAGCGTAAGCTCTTATAGGATTTTTCAGGAGCTTGAGATCTTATGCCAGTCATTGATTCTCCTTTATGACAGAGCTTCTCAAACAAGTGGGGTCGTTGACACATATGCACAAATGGTGACATCTTATTGGTCCATGTTTTGACACATTGGCAGTTGTCAGTGGGTCCTGGGTTGCTGGTTTGTCAGAGGGTCCTGAAACTTGTAGTGAATCAATGGCAGGGATAAATTCTTATGAGATGTGTCAGATGTATGAGATTTTGAGACAACCATTGATTCTTTTGTATGACGTAACCTTTTCTTTTGGTGGGTCCATTTGGCAGATGTGCTGATTTGTTGTACTATGATTGGTCCATGTTGTGTGAGTTGGACATGTTGTTAGGTGGGCCTGATATCTCAATCAGAGGATTCCTAATTGATGGTTGGTGTGTAAGCACATAGAATCTTTTGAGCCTTTCAAATCTTGCACCAGCCATCTGATCTTCTAGGCAGCTTAATGTTCTTAGTGGGGACATTTGCTAGGTGGTGTAGGATAGTTTAAATTTTATTGGTTGATGTGGATGTTGCAGCAAGGTGGGGTCATTGTAAGAGAGATTAGTGATGAGGAAAAGATCTACGGTTGGTGTAAGTTCTCATGAGTTTTGTTAGAGCTATGAGATCTTAGACCTACCATCTAATTATAAGGCTTACAGAAAGTGGGTCCTGTGTTAGTGTGACCGATCATGAGCTACGAATGAGGTAATGACAAGTGGCATAAAGTGGGCCTAGGTGGGGTCTAAGGTCTTAGCGGTCTGGATAAATAAGGTTTGCGGCCTGACAAAATTCAATGCCTTTCACTCATTCGTGAAATGAAATGGCGGTGATCCAAAATGATTAGTGATTCAGCGAAGAAGGGTCACATAATCACTAGATATATTGGTGGAAGTAAAGAATGTTTTGCGAACTAGTGAAAGCCTTTTGTCACTAGTTCACCAAATGTAACTAGGATAAGTTTATTTTCCTATAGTCGCTAGTTCACGGGGTTAAGTGGTGAGTTAATATTTCATTATGTGAATAAGAAAATGCCTTGTCACATATTTGCTTGAGGTAAACCTGAGGTGACTGGTTGAGTTAAAGCCATAAGAGACTGCGAAAAGAAGAGATCTAATGGCCATGACTTAAAGTTAGCCTGATTTTAAATTTAGACCACCGATTTGCTATTGGCACTTGGAAGTAGCTATTTATTTTCAAATTTGAATTTTTGAGGGTTTCTCAGCAACAAAAAGGAGTGGAATTGAATGTTTTCATGGCTAGATTTGATTTGTTTAGTGGTGTTTGCTATTGTAGTGTGGTCCAGGGTGTTATTTGATCATCTGCAGTGGTTTGTACCATGTGGTTTTGTGCTCGAGGCATGTTGTAAGTGGCCAAAAAGGGTTGACAAATTCAAATTTTCATGATTTGTAGTACTTTTCGAGAGATCTATCATGAGGGAAAATCTTCCTTAGGCATGCCCGACTAGTTTCTATCCCCTGTAATAAATTTTGTGACCATTTCTAGTGGGTCTGGTGGGTGAAAACCTAACCCTAGTCATCTGTAGCTTATTGTAACCTATTTTGGGTTTCCAAGATGACTAGGGGAGTGTATTGCAAAATTTTTGACTTAGTGCAAGTTCCAAAACTTTTTGGTCCCTAGTTGTTGTTGATGGTATTATACTGAGTAAGGAGAGCCTGGATTTTGGGTCTATTTCTTTTGGCATTTTGTTGTCTGATAATGTATTGATTTTGCAAATCTTAATGAGAATATAGTTGAATTCCAATCCCATAGTGGTGTATGTCTTTTTTGTTTTTTTCTTGAGCTCATATATGTTAACTTCACAAAGTGGGTTAGTATATGGTAAACAAAAAGTATTTTGAGATTATCTTTGAGTTCCCAACAAAGTTAGGATTAAAGTCTTTCAAGTAATTTTAGTGATTTCATGGGTTGATAAGAATTTAATGTCCTGGTATGTGAGTGAGACGGATAATAGGCAAAGCACTTATCCTAGATTCAAGTGTGTTTGAGTTAGGGTCTTTGGTTGATCTATGCTATTAGGTGACTCTTTGCCCTGGGATAAGGCACTAATCTCTTCTCTGGAGGTAGTCCATCATCATCAATCACACACACACACAAACTAAATGATCAAATCCTTAAATCAGTTAGTAAAGAGTATATTGGTATAACATTTTATGATTCCTTTGAAGAAGTGAATCAAGGGTACACCCACCTGAGCATTAGAGCTCAAAGTGTAGGAGGATCTCTTTTGATCCTTGTTAATTGGCCCTCTTCCTTGTAGAATTTGGAGTGGTGATAGAGTCAAGTTGTATTAAAGTTATCCATCAGAGTATAAATCTACAAGTTGAAGATCAAAGGGAACTCCCAACAAAATGGTGACTCTGCTGGGGAGAGTCTAGAAGATAAAGGTTGTTAAGTGCACTCTTTTTTTTCCTATTGTATTCATTTAAAGATTTCCCATCTAGGTGGGTGGTGACTCAAGAGGTTAGAACTAGTGTTATACTATAAATCATGGATAAAAGCAGGAATACTAGGTCCTTTGTTAGAAATAATCTAGAGGTCACTCTGGAACAATTGCCTAGATAGGAAAAGAAGAATTGGATCAAAAGGAATGGTGAGTCTACTAGTTCTCCCATGAGAGAATGAAGAAAAACCAAAGGAAGAGTATCACATGTTTCCTCAAGTGAGGAAGGTTCACAAGATAGAGTTTCTAGATCAGATGGTGGTCACTCTGAGGATAGATTTTATGATACCCCAGAGGTTGTATTTCAAGACAAGGGTCCATTGCCTGCAGGTTAGGATGAACAAGCTAGAGAGATGGGTTTGCAGATTGATTTAGATCTTGATGAAGATAATTTCAGAAGAGAACCCATGAGACCAAGGAAAGTCCACTTCCCATATCAAAATCTTACTGATATGGATGTGTCATCAGGTTTTGATAACATTATGATGGACCCAGAGGATTTGAATGCATTAAGGTTATAGTTGGTAGAACAGGATGCCATACACAAGGGGTTACAAGAGGAGAGAGAAGCTGAGAAGGTGAATGCTCTAATAAAAAGATAGTCTCTCCTTAGAAAGATTAATGAAATGAAGGAGAGAAAAAAGATGCTTGCTTCTGCTCCTAAGACTTTGCAACATGATGTCTTTGGTGATCTTGAGGCTTTGAGGAGTGAGAAAGAGCACTTACTACAAGATCATGAATTTGATCAGGAGGGCCCTGTGGTTAGACAGGTTCAAAGTTATGCTTCCCTCCCTAAAGATAAAGATGGAAATGAGATCACTAGGCCTGTTGTTGCCACTGGTGAGAAAGGAAAGAAGAAGATGGTGGGACATCAAACAAGTAGATCATTGACAATACCAAGGGTCCCACCACCCAATTCAAATAAGGACATAGAGATAGAAAGAAGAAGAAAAGAATATGAGGACCTTGCAAGATAATTAGAGAGGGCTGAAATTGAAGCTTCCATTGCAGAAAAGAGAAGAAAGATCTAGTTCTTGAAGGCTTCATCAGCCAATGCTCTTGGTCCATCTGCTACTGAACTAGATATGCCATCTATGACTACTGCTATTCCACTTAGTAATGCTACTAGTTCAATTCCTTCTTCATCTGCTAGGATAGGTGCTAATCCTAGGCAATGGTCAAATGCACAAGTAGATGGAAATGTAAATGCAAATGTTAATCCTAGGGTTAACACTAGTTCAAGTTTTCAAAGAAGACCTACACAACTAGAAGGCTATAGGAAAATTAGTTTTGATGAAATTCCTAGTTACTCAAATGCTTTTCCAAATGATATAAGAGATAAGGTACCTAAGTTTCTGGTAATAATGCTATTCATTGTGAGGAGCATCTTAGGTTATTTGTTGATATGCTTAATTATTATGAGGTAGAGCATGAGGATGTAGTCATGAAATTATTTATTCAATCTCTAATGGAGGATGCTAGAGATTGGTTTAAGAGGCTTCCTGATAAATGTATTGATACTTGGGATTCCTTTGAGAGATGTTTCAAAGAGTAGTATGGTGATAGGCCTAATGCAAGTTTCATGTTGAATGAATTCAATACCATAAGGAAAAATCAAAATGAGTCTGTAGCTAAGTTCAACATGAGATTTCAGAAGGGTATGCATAAGTTGTTCCAAGTTATACGGTTAGATGACAATGTCTGTCTAACCACATACTTCAATGCATTTGATGGAAAGATGGGATACTTGTTGAGGGACAAAGAACCAAGAACTCTCAGAGATGCTTTTAGGATTTCTGTCAATATTGAGAATAATATGAAGATATCAGGAAAGTTGGGTGGGAAGAGAGATGACCCTAAGTTGTTTGGGGACAAGAAATACAAAAAAGAAAATGATAGGAGTGTTCAAACTAGGAGGCAAGAAGAAGATAAATTGGATAAGGTGCTCAATGCATTGAGGGATTTGAAGGCACCTGTAAATAGGAACATCAGTGCTCCTACCAATGAAAGGCCTCAATTCAACAGCAATTTCAATAAATAGAATAGATTGCAGAACTACCCCTACAACACCCAATGGAAGGATGGCAAGCCTATTGTCCCTATTGCAAGAAATAAAAATGATAGAGCTGTCCCTAACCCTCAACAAAAGGCTTCAATAAATGTCATGGAGGACATACCTTGGTGTGTTACATGCCAGTCCCCTCATTCTATAGAGCATTGTGTGGTTGCATAATCTATGCCTGCAAATCAAGATTGTGGCAATGAGGAGATATATCAAGAAGAAGATCAAGATGATGTTGGATGCAACATGGCTACTTCATATCTGGGATATGAAGATGATTCTAATTTTGATGAAGAGGTAGATGTAAATGTGAAGAGACATAATCAAGCCCTTTTTCATCAAGAGGTTTTTTCTGATAGTCAAGACATTGATAAGAAGACATGTAACATGAACTCTTCTTCTGAGCCAATAAATTTAAGAAGACCTTCTAGAGAAGAGATGGAGAGGATTACTACATAAATTATTGCCCAAGTGCAAACTAGAGGCATGGTGGCAAGGAATACAAATGAGCAAGCTATAGAAATTTTTATAAAAGGTACCAACTCTAGATAGCTTAATGAGAACAAATCAAAAGGTGATCACATGGTGAAATTCAAGAATATAAAAGGTAAGAATTGTGAGCCTAAGGGAGTTGGAGTTGAAAGAATTTCTAGTAAGATTGAGAAGCTAGTTAACACAATGGATAAGGTTGAAAAAATGAGGGTGGCCAATACACCTAATGTATTAGACAAGAAAAAGGATGCTAAGGTAGTGCAGATTGAGATTCCTTCCTCTGCTCTTGTTGATATGTTGGTTGTATTGTCCCAAATTATAGTTAAGGTTCCATTGTCATAATTGTTGAGGATCCCTGAACACAAAGATAGAGCTATTGCATGGGTGGATAATGTTCATAACAATGATGTTGCATGCAATGGATCTCAGGATAAAGCTTTGAAAGGTGTTGCTGCTCAAGGAATTGTATCTCAAATTCCTCCTATATATTTGGATAGTTCTGTCAATGCCGGCCTTGAAAACATTGATCCATTATTTTTAAGTGTTCTTGTGAATGGAATGAAACTAAAAAATTGTATGATTGATAGTGGTGCCTCTAATACTATTATGCCTTTCAAAATCATGGAGAAGTTGGGCCTTAAAGTTGATACGGTTCAAGCCAGATGTTGTGCAATGGATCAGAGGGAGGTACCAATTATAGGGACTATCAATGCAATGCCATATAGGTTGGTAGCATATCCAGAGAAAGAGTTAACAATGAGTGTTTTGGTGGTGGACATCCCTACTCATTATGGGATGCTACTATCTAGAAGTGTGTGTGTGAAAATTGTACCTGATCTATAGACACAACACTCAGTAAAACATTAGAGGTTAGTGATAATCAAAATCATGCAAAATTGAAATCTAATCTAACCAAGCGATTTACTACCTTCTAATAGGTGTGAGATTGATGTTCTCAAATTGTAATCGAGATCAGTGACCTAGACGACACCTAAATGAAGGATTTGAATGCAAAAGATCTAGATATGAGATTGAATGCAATTAAGCTATTTTTTTGGATTTTCTATGCAATAATAATGATAAATTGATATGCTATGGATGCTAAATGATCTAACAATGAAGATTCTAACAATGATATGAAAACTATGAAATTCTATGCTAAGATATAAAAACTATGCAATTGAAATTGATCTCACAAAGCTTTGAATTCGCAAGTTGATTCCTCAGCCTCCAATTCTCCAGTGTGATTGTGCAAAATATGTGGATGAATTATGAAGAGTTGAAGCCTTAATTTATAGAAATCTAGGGCTTTGGAGGTGCATGGAAGAAAGCCATAAATCACTCAAATAACTCAGCTTGATTTTTTAGTTATCTGATAATAACAAATAATTAAGTCACAAAAACATGCAAAAGCTAAGTTTTAACTCAAAATAGAGTTTAGCTTTAATTGATAATTGACAGTTGTCTGCTTTTATGATGGTGCATGTTTTAATTATGAATTAATTTAATAATAAAATGATTTATGCTCAACTTAACTGATTTTTGAAACAAAATAATTAATTTATGGGTTAATTAACTATTTTATCAAACTTTTATTAAAAATTATATTATTAAATAATGACAACATGCTTTAATTAATTAAATAAGAATTTAATCCATTATTCATAGGAATTTTGATTTATTGTCAAAATTAAATAATACAATTAATAATAGATAGAATTAAATTTAATTACACAATTAAGTGGCAAGATATTAAATCTAATTAATTAAATATGAAAATATTCAATTAATCAAACTTTAGGATAAATGTGATTTATTGCCAAATGATTATAAAATTAAAGATAATTATGATAATTAGGAATATTGCTAGGAATATTCCCCAATGCAAAATTTAAGATAATCAATTAGGATTCAATGATGTTTAGATGTGCCTTAGGCTAGGGCTTTGATGTCGATTTTGTTCGATTTGTCGATGTAGGAGGTTAATGAACTTATAGCCCATTTTTGGGGTATTACATTTTTCCCCTCTTTGAATTATTGTGTGAAGCGTAGTGGTTCAAAGATAGTCTATGTTTGATAAAGATATGAAACTGATTCAAAAGATAAACCGATCTCAAGATAGAAACCGATTGAGAGATATTGAGATAGGAGTTGATTGATATTGAATTTGATATGAAGATAATAGGTCCTGAATGACCAAAGATAAATGTTCAGTGTAGCAGCAATGAACCTATGATTGTGAAAAAGTGTCAAAATACCTGATTCTGAACCTTAGGATTGATAAGAAGTGAGTGACCCATTCTAGACTCGATTGTCTTAGTAGAACTAGCAGGTATCACATCTGAACCCTTTAGTTGTCGAAGAACCAAGGAAAGAACACTATGATCTGATGGTTGCAAAAAACTGATATAGTTTACAAGATTAGGAGAATACTAGATTGATATGGATCTTGATGAATCTGATATGCCCCAAGTGATGATAGATTTGCCCCGAGCGATGAGGACTTTTGATGAATCAGCAACTAGACGTGATTGTTTTTCTTGATCACTGATGAAAGATATTGATAGATTTGATCGATAGAATTTGATTTACAAACTTTGAATGATGTGCAATACCATGCCCCCTTCGGGATGAAAATCAAAATCTGACAAGAAAAGGTCAGCGTTGATAGTTCAGAAGCATGTTGATTGATGGGAAAAGTGTGAAACACATTCAAGAATGCATTTTGCATCGTTTGGAGGTCCTAAAAGACCAAGTTTGAGTATGTTTGACCATGAGTTGACCAAGTTAAAATCTTGATAGTTTGATGTAAGATAATCAGTTAAGTTGAATACTAGATTTTTGTGAAGATGGAAGGTCGATTATGCAAGCAGTGAATAAGATAAATGATCTCAGATTTCAATTTTGATCCCGAAAAAGGATTATATTTGTTGCTTCATTGGAGGAACCTTCATGTGAGATTTAGCTCTTGTTAGACTTGAAGATGTGAGTGGAGAATTGTTTAAGCTTTGAAGTTCATTTAGTCATTGTGAGATCATGCAAAGATGAAAAATGCAAAGAGACATGCAAGATGAAATGCAACCTAAGACCTAGGATCTAGTCACTGATCATGTGTCAATTTGTTATCATCATTGAACTTTTAGGTAACTGGATAAATCAATACAATGCCCACTAGCCATGAAACCATAGACATATGAATATCGATTTGTATGCACAAGAATCAATACAACACCCACTGGTTATACAACCATGGACATATGAATATTGATTTATTTTCAGAATGTTGGATTAGATATAAGCACCAAGGCACAAATGCCAGGATGACCTGAATATCATGTCCATTTTGATATAGTAATTTGTACAAGCATCAAAACATAAATGTCATGATGACCTGAGTACGCCTTGTGTTTAACATACACATCAAAGAGTCAAGAGATTATTCTAAATCTAATGTGAATTACCCGTAGTGACCCTTTATCGTTCACATCCTTAGGTAAGATCATGTTTCACAGTAGGAGAAAGAACTCACTCAAAAAGACAATAGTTAGATCAAACTTCCTTGAATTTTCTAGGTATCAATGGTTGAGGTACGCATGGCCATCCAATTTGAGATAGAGGCTCTTACATTCGAACACCATTTCAATCCAGAATTTCCAAAGTTATTAGATTTCACATACAAGTAGAAAACCAAGAAAAGATTATGCCCCCAGTCATCACTCTCTAAATCCTGTAAAGGACATCATTGAGGAGCTCGAAGGGACACAATATGCAAAAATCTCAATGTGACTCAGTAAGCATACAAGGAGATAAAAGCATGTAAAAAGCATAGATTGTTTTCGGTTGAGTTTTGATGTTTGATTGCATTGTTGTAGATGCAAAATCCTTTCTGGAGACAAGACTGACTCACTGACTCACATGAAGCTTTAAAGGACTCTGACTAGATATGATTCGTCTAAGATACATGGGAGACCATAGAATATGACATTGATTACCCCCAAGTTTGAACATTGATAGGATACAGATGCACAAGCTGATTGGTGTACAAATCGACTTATTAAAAACTAGAAATGTTGAAACAAACTGGGAGATATGTACAACTAAAGCAAGACTGAAAGCTGGGAAAGACCAAGATTGTGCTGATAGATGGAGCATTTTGAACAAGTGGTGCCCGTTTGCCAGGTTTTCACCATCTTGGTAGAGATTCTATTTTTGCTACCAAGGCACCTGTTTCTAGGTTTTCACCAAGGCACTTTTTCTTTTTCATTTTTTTGTATTTTTCATTTTTTCAATTTTTTCAATTTTTGGATTTTTTTTTATTTTTTTTGTGAATCATCAAGGTGCCTATTGCTAGGTTTTCACCAAGATGTTCATTTTTTTAGGACTTTTTCTAATTTTAAAGATTTTTTCAGGACATTTACCAAGCACTGAATGCCTTAGGCATAGAATTTCTTCAGATGAAGAACGTTGATTGGTTCTTAGAGCTGTTCTCCTTCAGTCGTTAAGAGTTGATAGGCACCAAAGCCAAAAGTAGCAGTGATAACAAAGGGACCCAACCAATTGGGTTTGAAATTCCCCTTGCGTTCTCGATGGGATTGATTTTTAGGATTTTCTCTCAAGACTAGATCGCCAACCTGAAATTCTCTATGTCTGACTTTCTTGTTGTAGCCTCTAGACATTCTCTTTTGATATAATCTAAGATGATCATATGCTGCTTGTCTGCACTCATCTAGTAGTTCAAGTTCTTGTAACCTAGACACTCTGTAGTCATCATCAGTGACAAGTCCATGCAATCTGATTCAGAGTGATGGGATTTCAACCTCAATAGGTAGTACTGCTTTAGACCCATAAACTAAAGAGAATGGTGTAGCCCTAGTAGACATTCTGATACTAGTTCTAATATTGGTTTTGATACTGATTCTGATACTTGTTCTGATACTGGTTCTGATACTTATTTTGATACTTTTTTTGATACTGGTTCTGATATTCATTCTGATACTGGTTTTGATACTAGTTCTGATGCTTATTCTGATATTTGTTTTGATACTTGTTCTAATACTAATTCTAATACTAGTTTTGATACTAGTTCTGATACTATTTCTGATATTGGTAGCTCTTTTTCCATTGCAAACTCCCAACCAAGATCATATCATGCAGTCCCAATGTCTAGCAAGGTGGATAACAAGAGGGATTGGCAAGCTGGTGGAAGAGATGGAAGACAAGATAATGAAGGAGAATGAAGGGAAGAAATCCTCAAGGGAAAAATCCTCAAGAATACCCAAGATAGGGAAAAATTTTCATGTAAAGTGCATTTAGACAAGAAATGAAAGGCTAGCATAGGATAAGTCACAAAAGCATAGTGCCAGAGTAGGATAGGATGTAGTCCAAAGGAGTAGACATGTCAAGAGGCTTCATAGCATTGTGTTTTACTCTTTCTTTCTTTTTAGATCAAGACCAAAGGGGAAAAGGATAGTGATAGGCAAAAATGAATGGAGGAAGATAAATATGAAGGCTAAATAGGAAGGGAATGAAAGCAAGATCATCATCAGACAACTCACAAAATAGCCAAATGTTCATGTATAGATCAACATTGTCAAGATCAAAGAGAGAAGATGAAATGGATGAAATATGTAGAAGAACTACGCATGATGCCTGATTGCTAGGTTTTCATCATGGTACTTATCCAAAGTGCCACAAGGGAGTGGTTTTCACCATAGGAAAAATTTATTTCTCTTTACTTTTGCTACCAAGATGCCTGTTTCCAGGTTTTCACCAAGGCACATTTTCAATTCTTTTATTTATTTATTTTTTTTTTTAAATTTCTTTTTTAGAAGAAGGCAAGCTTTTAGATAATGCTCCTTGAAAGGATAAACCATGATATGCCAAGGATTCAAAATGATATGCTCAAAGATGCTGATAGGGAAAGGGAGATGGAAGAGAAAAATGGAGGATAAGGTTTTATGTAAAGCGAGTGAGGTTGGAAGATAGGAGGAATAGGCAAATGAGGAAAAATGATAGAAGGTAGAAGGATAATGCATGGAAGGATTGTGAAAGGGTAGGTGGAAAGGAAGGCAAGATCAATGTAAACACACACCTTGAAGGGTGGCGAGAGGGTGGAGGAAATGTGAATGAAGGAATACATGAAGGAATATGGCGAATGGATAGCAGAGGTTGAGGTTTAGGTGAATGGAATGAAAGAATATTTTTGGAGGGAAATGAAGTGGAAGCCTTTGGAAGCTTGAATGTCAATTTCACTTTTTGCTCAACACCAGACTCTTTCAAGAGAGACTTTGGAATCCATATAGCCGTAGGCTTTTTATTTCCTTTTGATGATCTAGAGAGAATATCTTCAATGATAGATTTTGGAACCCATACTTGTCTTGTAGTTTTTTTCTTAGATATCTCTTTTGACTTTATGTTTCCATGTCTATTAGAGGAGACATGGTGATCTTCTTTTTTTGATGGATTCTTGTATTGCTTCTTTTTCTTGTATTGAACATTCAAGTTACTTCCAAAAGACTTGGGACTTGTGGAAGAAGGAGGATATGACTAGTTTAGATGGTGGGTGGATGAAAAGGATTCAAGGGTATGCATCTATGTTGATCTTGAGGAAAGATAGGAGATGGAGGTATGTAAGGACCTAAGATGGATGGAAAATTAAGAGAGTTAGGAGGGGAAAGTGAAGGGACATAAGGACCCAAGATGGAAGGAAGATGTGAAGCCCTTTGTAATGGTGGAAGAGGCCCCAGGATGGAAGTGGAAGATACAAAAGGATAACCAATAAGTTCATCAGCATCTATATGACAACCAAGGATATCAGCATCTTTAGAGTGAGCATTAGAATTTTCAATAGAATCATGGACATCTTGAATATGAGCACCATCTTTGATAGGATTGTTCAAAGCTTGCAAAGACTTAGGAAGAGTAGAAAGTGTAAGAGAACATGGAGTGGTAGAATAAGAAGATGGAAGACTTTGATCTTGACAAGGATCTTTGGATAGCATAAGCGCATAATTTTTTTCTTGATTTTCAATAGGCTTAACATTGGAAGTAACAACATCATTTTTAGCAACCTCAATGGAATTATCATCTTTGGAAAGCACAAGTGTAGTAAGGTTATTTTGATTGTCAATAAGCTCAACAGTGTAAGTAGTAGCTTGATCTTGCTTAGGAGAAGACTTAAGACATGGTGGAATGCATGAAAAAGGGTCTATAGGATCAAAAGAACCCTGAGGCAAATAAGAGACATCAGAAAAAGGAGTGGATGACATGGAGGGTTCTTGATCTTGATCTTTCTTTATGTTCTTTTCTTCATCATTTTTAGAGTCCTCTTGACATGGAGCCACTTCTAAAGACAAGCAAGCATGTTGGAATGGTATGGAAGACTATTGCAGAGATGGTGAAGGACCAGATGAAGTAGGAATTATAGTGTATAAAGGCTTAGGCTCTTTAGGTTTATCATTATTGAAATTATTTGTAGCCAAGTGAAGGTTAGCTTGAATTTCTTGAAGAGGTAGCCCTGGAGGATAACTATAGGGAACCACATGAAAAGTATCAGGGCTTGTGTCGGATGAAGGTTCTGTGAAAGATTTGAAAGACTCAGAAGCTTTAGGAAATGTATGGGTATTGGAGGAAGTAGGGGATGGAAGGGACCCATCACTAGACAAAGGTTCAACATTAACATGATCTTGCTTGAGAAGATAATCTTTATTTTCAGAAAGAGAGTTCTTAGAGGAGAGATCCTTATAGTATTGACATTTCAAGCTAGCACGATGCATTTTATAGTCCTCAGCAGTAGTAGATGGATCATCATCAAGGTATTGTCCACAAAAGCCATCAAAGTCTCTTTCAAAATTAGAATCATATGGATCACCATCACGATCTATCCAATGTGATGGCCTATTTGTAGTAAGCAGGAATGAATGATGAGGAGGACTCTTAGGAATAGAGGTGTCATAGGTATCATTACATTGTCTATCGTCATAGTCATCATAGTCTCCAACACTAGATGTGTCACTCTCCATGGAAGAGGTATCATATTGCTCAAATTTTTTTCGGGGGCATCGTGACATGTACAAGTCTTTATCAAATGGAAAAGAGTATAGAGGTTCCTTTTCTTTCTCAAGTTTGTCAAGCTGGACTTGCATAGCTTGCAGCTACTTTATCATAGCGGCGATCAGAATTTCTTCCTCATGTGTACTGATTCTTTGAGACATGTGTACTGATTTTCAATAGCTACTGATTTGTTCTTGACATAATGATATTTTTGATAGATTCTAGAACTAGGCTAAAAAAGCTGGGTATTTGGCAATTCTGACAACTTTCTGACAACTTTCAAAAATTTTCCCAAATGACACTTTGTAGACTTGTACGACAGTGGGTATGCTATGAAATGATAGTTGCAAAACTCGTACGATAGTTGGGTAGCAATGAAACAACAGTTGAAAATCTCATACGATAGTTGCTAACAGGATTTTGACTTTCTTGAATTTGCTGGTTTGAAAACTCGTATGACACTGGGTTCTCAATCATATGATAGATGGGCAATACTGAAATGACACTTCACAAAACTCGTACGACTTTTGACTTCCTGAAATGAATTTTGACTCCAGAAAAGATTTTACGTCAATTTTTGCAAAATTTAAGGTCTTCAATTTTGGATTGTTTGCAAATTGTACTATCCAAATTTTGAAGGTTATACCAGATTTGATCATTTTTAATAGCAAGTAGATAAACAAGCATGCATAATAACAAGCAAGTGATTCCAAGCACATCTAAAAACAATGAACAAGGGCAAAATCAACCTTGTGCATGAACAATCAAGTGACCAAATTGTGCTAATCCCTGAGAGTACTAATTGTGTATGTTCTGAAAAGTTTTGCAATAACACACATATACCTGAAAGTGAAAAATTGGCCTCTCTAGGGTTTTTAGTAATGGTTTGACTCTGCAACTTTTATGATTCAAAGGGGTGAACTCCAATCCTGGTGCACTAAGGTTTTGACACAGTCTAAGAACTTAATCTTCAAGAGCTGCTAGGGAGATCTGACAACCCAACAATGAACCATACCCATGGAGATTTCTTCCACAAGGACATTTATATAGCGACTGTCACTACCATGGAAAAAATGGCTATTACCACTTGAGGTTCTGTCAATGCAGTTTTCCCTATGAAGGGATTGTCTACTACAGTTAACCCTCTCTAAAGGTGACTCACATATTTATACCACAAGGGGACTTGGCTCCAGATCCAAGGTTTTTGACACCTTTCCATTTTTAACCCAAACAAAGCAAGCAGATTAATCTGACACGCTAAGACAAAGTTTATTTCACCAAGGTCTATGATATCAACTCCACATGATCTATCAACTTCTCTGGGGAGAGAATGTATCAATCAATAAGAGAAGATGCACTAACCAATTTTGATTCACCAAAGCTCATGATATCAACCCTACGTGATCTATCAACCTCTCCAGAGAGAGAATGTATCAATCAATAAGAGAAGACGCACTAACCAATTTGAATGTGAAATGCACTAAGTATCCTCCCTACCTACAAGGATTCTATCATCAAGAAAGATTTCTCTAGGAATCCAATCTCTCAAGAATCACAAATAGTGTTCATAGGGCCTAATTACTATGTGAGCACAGATATATTCCCGAAAGAAAATCTACCAAAAGTACCCAAAAAGAAGAAAGAGGAACACTTAACGCTTAAAGAAAATATGAGATGAGTCCACAAGGTGGAACACTTAACACCTCACACAAGCTAAAAATGAGTCCCCAACTTAGAAAACAAGTGAGTTCCTAAAAGCACAAAAGGGTTGCCAAGTGGAACATTTAACACTTCTGTCCTATTGACCCCTCCCCTTTATGGCACTAAGATTGCAACCACGAGGTGGAAATGAGGGGCTGGCGGATTAGCGAGTCCAATAACCCAAGATAGCAATCAAGATCAATCACAAGTATCTAAGACTACTTAATGAATCCTTAAGGGGTCACAACCTAGTATCAAATTATGCAAGTGTGTAGAAATAGATCAAAAGCATGAAAAGATGCACACAAGCTTGACACATGAGAGATTTATTTTAAGTCCAAATTTAAATGTTTTCAAAACAAGGAGAATACCTCATGATCCTCGCAACATGCTTAGTAGATTTTACCTAATTTTTAGCAATTCTTGTGCTTTTCCCAATCAAAATCAGCAGAAATCAATCAGAAATAATAAATTTCAATTGTTAGGGTTAACTATCAGTCAAAATCCAAAAATCAAATCTGACAAACTGTCTGAAAAAATGAAACGACAATTGAAATCTAGTACCAAAACTCGTACGATAGTGGGTATGCTCCCAGACAACAGTCCAAAAAATCATACGACACTAGGTATGATACCATACGACAGTAGAGCTCCCAAATGATAGTGGGTATGCAATGAAATGACCCTCGATCTGAAAGAATGTCATATGATAGTGGGTTCAGTATCATACGACAGTGGGTATGCTCCCATACGACATTTGTCAGAAACTCATATGACAGATGTACGGACAAAAATTAAAAATCACAGTTTTGCACAGATCCCGAGAAGAAAAAGATAGAAATTGATAGAATTGAATTGGAAACCCATTTTATGGCCCCATGGTGGGTGCCAAAAATGTTTGTGTGAAAATTGTACTTGATCTGTAGACACAACACTTAGTAAAATATTAGAGGTTAGTGATAATCAAAATCATGCAAAATTGAAATCTAATCTAACCAAGCGATTTACTACCTTCTAATAGGTGTGAGATTGATGTTCTCAGATTGTAATCAAGATCAGTGACCTAGACGACACCTAAATGAAGGATTTGAATGCAAAAGATCTAGATATGAGATTGAATGCAATTAAGCTATTTTTTTGGATTTTCTATGCAATAATAATGATAAATTGATATGCTATGGATGCTAAATGATCTAACAATGAAGATTCTAACAATGATATGAAAACTATGAAATTCTATGCTAAGATATAAAAACTATGCAATTGAAATTGATCTCACAAAGCTTTGAATTCGCAAGTTGATTCCTCAGCCTCCAATTCTCCAGCATGATTGTGCAAAATATGTGGATGAATTATGAAGAGCTGAAGCCTTAATTTATAGAAATCCAGGGCTTTGGAGGTGCATGGAAGAAAGCCATAAATCACTCAAATAACTCAGCTTGATTTTTGAGTTATCTGATAATAACAGATAATTAAGTCACAAAAACATGCAAAAGCTAAGTTTTAACTCAAAATAGAGTTTAGCTTTAATTGATAATTGATAGTTGTCTGCTTTTATGATGGTGCATGTTTTAATTATGAATTAATTTAATAATAAAATGATTTATGCTCAACTTAACTGATTTTTGAAACAAAATAATTAATTTAAGGGTTAATTAACTATTTTATCAAACTTTTATTAAAAATTATATTATTAAATAATGACAACATGCTTTAATTAATTAAATAAGAATTTAATCAATTATTCATAAGAATTTTGATTTATTGTTAAAATTAAATAATACAATTAATAATAGATAGAATTAAATTTAATTACACAATTAAGTGGCAAGATATTAAATCTAATTAATTAAATATGAAAATATTCAATTAATCAAACTTTAGGATAAATGTGATTTATTGCCAAATGATTATAAAATTAAAGATAATTATGATAATTAAGAATATTGCTAGGAATATTCCCCAATGCAGAATTTAAGATAATCAATTAGGATTCGATGATGTTTAGATGTGCCTTATGTTAGGACTTCGATGTCGATTTTGTTCAATTTGTCGATGTAGGAGGTTAATGAACTTATAGCCCATTTTTGGGGTATTACAAGAAGGTGGAGTGTTGCCATGGGTGGAAGTTTATAGTGTGATATGTCCTATGGCACTTTCAAGATTGATGACCAGTTTGTCAAAATTGATCAAGAGCCAAGAGTATGCCACATGATTGAGAGAAATATTGATAATGAAACTACATGTTTTGTGGATACTGATATTAATGTTATTAGGGTAGAGATCCCTATATTTGAAAATGAACCTACTTTGTCACCTATCTCTATTGAGGTAAGTGTTAATTCTGTGAAGGGTGATTTGTGGGTAATGTACTTTGATGGTGCAAATTACAAAGATGGAGTAGGAGCAGGTATTCTACTTATTTCTCTTGATGGAAATACTTACAAATTTTCTTTCACATTGAATTTCTTTTGTACCAAAAATATAGAAGAGTATGAGGCATTGTTGTTAGGACTGAGGTTGGCACAAAAGCATGGTATTAAATGCATAAGTTTTGTTGGTGACTCTGAGTTGGTGGTGTCCCAAGTTAGGTCATTATATGCTTCCAAGAATAAGAGGTTGAAACAATATAGGAATGCAGTTTGGGATTTGATTGAATGTTTTGATGCCTTCAATATTAGGTGGAAGGATAGGAGTAACAATAAGATGGCTGACTTGTTAGCTAATATTGCAATCCATCCCACTAATATTACTTTTTCTGGTATCTCTAAAGTTGAAATTCAGGCTAGGCCTAGTGTACTAGAAAATATTGAGAATTGGAAAGTTTTTGATGATGATAATGATATCTTGAAGTTTATGAGTTGTGAAGATCAGTATCATGGTCAGGAATTTTATTGTTTAGCCTTGGTTGAACTATAGAAGGAAAAGATTTTTTCTTTGGCAATGAGGTCATTCAATTTAGAACTAACAAGGTGCCCAAGGGGCTTGTTGTTTTGGAGACTATCTTTGATAACTAGGATAGAGTTCAAAAGAATATCAAAAGAGATGATCATGCTGTTCTAGAGGAGATAAATCTTGGAACACATGAAGCACCTAAGAAGGTATACATTGGTAGGGACATGTCTCACAATGTGAGAAAATCTTTAATTGAATTACTGAGAAAATTCAAGCATGTTTTTGCATGGTCATATGATGACCTAAAGGTTTATAAAGAAGATTTATTTCAGCATTTCATTCCTTTGAAAGAAGATGCTAAACCTTTTCGGAAAAAAAAAAAGGCCTATAAATCCCACTTTGGCACCCAAGATGCAATAAGACTTAATGAAGCTGAGAGATGCTAGAATTATCAAGCCTATAAAGCACTCTTCTTGGGTGTCAAACCTTGTTCCTGTGAGAAAGAAGAATGGTGACATCTAGCTTTGTCTGGACTTCAGGAATTTGAACATCAACTCATTAAAGGATAACTATTGCTTGCCCAATATGGAAGCTATGTTGCAGAGAGTGACCAGATCAGAATTGATGTCTATGATGGATGATTTCTATGGTTACAATCAGGTCATTGTTAAAGAATCAAAGAAAATTGAGACAACTTTTACTACACCTTGGGGGACATATGTTTATGTGAGAATGCCTTTTGGTCTCACAAATGCTGGTGCTACTTTTCAGAGGGCAATGGATGTTTCCTTTTCAAATTTTATCAATGATTTCCTTATTGTATATCAAGATGATTTAACTACCTGTTCCAAGAAGGAAGAAGACCATTGTACTCATTTAGAGAATATTTATGAGGGCTTTGAAATTTGGCATTTCATTAAATCCAAGGAAATGTGCTTTCGATGTCATTGAAGGTAAGTTGCTTGCCCACTTGGTTTGAAAACAAGGAGTGAGAATTGACCCTGAGAGGGTAGCAGCCACTGATAAAATTTAGAGACCAAAGAATGTTAAAGGGATTCAGTCCTTCTTTGGTCAGGTCAATTTCTTAAGGAGGTTTGTAACAAACTTTGCTAAGGTCAATAGACCTATTTTTAAGATGTTGAGGAAGGGATCTGCAATCAATTGGGAGGGTGATCCTGATGAGGCTTTCAAAACTATCAAGCAGGCTATCAAAGATGTGCTAGTGCTTAAGGCACCTATTTATAGTATCCCAATGCATATCTTTTCCTTTGCATCTTTTCACACTATTGCTACAATTTTGTTACAAAAGAATAAGGATATTTTTGAGTAGCCTATTGCATTTTTTGTAAATCTTTGCAAGCTATTGAATTGAAGTATGACATAATTGAAAAACAAGCATATGCACTTGTGAAGGCAATCAAGGCTTTTAGGTGTTACTTGATGGGGGCAATTGTGATTGCTTTGGTGCCAAGTGCAGCTGTGAAGGATATTCTCTCATACCAAGAGGTATCTAGAAGAAGATGCAGATGGATCAATAGGATCCAATAATTCAATTTTGATGTTCAGATTACTAAATTGGTTAGAGGACAGGGATTGGAAAAATTGATGGCCCAGTCCAATCTTGATGCTAATCAGGTAAATCATTTTGAAACTGATTAGACATGTGACATGGATGATTGTATCTGGTATAAGGATATTATCTATTACTTGAGAAATATGAAATGTCTAGCAGACATGAATGATAATCAGAAGAGGACATTGAAATTACAGGCCATCAAGTATGTAATTATGAAGTGTAAATTGTATAGAAAGAATTTAGATTGCATACTTTTAAAATGTGTGGATGAAAATCAAGCTAACAAATTATTGAAATAAATGCATGTGGGAGTTTGTGGTGGGCATTATATGGGTAAAACAACTACTCATAAAATCTTGAGAGAAGGATTCTGGTGGCCCACAATATTCAAGGATGTAGAACAATTGGTAAGGAGGTGTGATGCTTGTCAAAGGTTCTCTGGTAGGCTAAAATTTTTAGGCAATGTGCCATTAAAACCAATAGAAGTACAAGCTCCTTTCCAACAATGGGGAAATGATTTCATAAGGGAGATACCAAACAAGTCAAGTGGAGGACACTCATGGATCTTAGTTGCCACTGATTACTTTACAAAGTGGGTAGAAGCTATACCGACAAGAAATGAAACTAGTAAGGTGGTAATTGATTTTCTGTTGAATAATATTGTTACAAGGTTTGGTTTCATTGAGAGAATAGTAAGTGATAATGCAATGTGCTTTAGGTCTGCTAAATACAAGGAATTCTGCAAAGGTTTAGGAATTTAGATCTCTAATTGCTCACCTTATCATCCACAAGGAAATAGTCAGGTAGAATCTACTAATAAGAGTTTGATTAAAATCCTCAAGAGGATTCTTGAAAGGAATAAGAGGGTATGGAATTCAAAGCTACCATTAGCTCTATGGGCTGATAGGGTAACTGTGAAGAGGGCAATTGGTTGTGCACCATTTGACCTAGTATCTGGAATACATGCAAGAATGGCTCAGAACAATTTATTGGAAATGTACAAATTTGTTCAATTATATGATGATGACATAGATGATGATATGTAGTTGAGAATTGAGGACCTCATTAGGTTGGATGAGACTAGGAGAGAGTCAATTGTAAGGAATGCCAAATTACAGTTGTAGGTTCAGAATTTATATGATAAAAAGACTATTGACAGGAGGTTTGAGCCTAGTGATTTGGTATTAATTTAGAATACCAGACTGGACGATAAGGGAAAATCATGGTAAGTTTGATCCCATCTAGCTAGGGCCATATCTAATTCATGAGAAATGGGGCCAAGATTCATATATTGTCAAGGAATTAACTGGTGATATTCAAGAATTGCCTGTTCATGGACAATTCTTGAAGAAATACTTCAATTGAAGGTATTCTATTTTCCATGAACAGTAGTTAGGTCTGTACATTTTGTAAATTTTGTAAATAAGTTGCTTGCCCCTACCTTGTTTTGTCTTGGTCTGTATGGTTTTTTTTCCTGCTACTCTCTGTTGTCAGTCTTTTCTAGTGGGATGGTGTTGGAAATATTCAGGAATTAACTGAGTTACTGAGAGGGGAGGGGTGAATCAGTAACTCCAAATTTTCTTTCAATTTTAACATGTAATTTACTTTTTAACCTTTGCATACAGAAAGCATGAAACTTAAAAGCATTCACAATAATGACACATAGATTTGGTTACCCAGAAACCTTCCAAAAGAAAGTAAAACTGGGGTGGGGATGAAACCCACAAAGCTTTAATACTGCAGAATAAAGTTGGCCAGTTAAGGCTTACAATTTGATCACTTCTGATGATCTGCCTTGTTAGGAGCAATAAGGATTGCTAAATCCACCCTGTTAAAGGATTTACAAAATATACAATGAAGTATGCACTCGGTAAAGAGATTTTACAAAGACTGTTAAGTCTACCCGGTTAAAGGATTTAGTACTGATTCACCTGTTAGAATGAAACAGTAGATCTCTGCTTTGCAACTGGATTGCTGATTGAGATTCGCTGTTGTACTGATCACCTTCTGTGATGAATTTTTCTTTACTGTACCTTATACTTCTGATGCCTTCTGTAATTCGCTTATCTCTACGTTTCTTTCTCTTTCACATATGTTTCTCATTTATACATCTTTTCATTTTTACAACATTGTTTATATACAAGTCTTAAACAATTAATTACAACTACAATTACATAGTCGGCTTGACAAATAAACATAAGTGCTACTAAGTCGGCCCAAGTATGGTTACACGGTTCCTGCAAACTGACTCGGTGACTTTCTGATACTCGGCATCCACTGCATTACTCGGCATCGTCATGCACTCGGTAGAAGTGAAGGCACGGTTCATACTGATCACTCGGTAGGTTTTGAACTCGGTAAATACTAGTGACTCGGTAGACATGATGTTACTTGGTCTACACTGTCCTGTTCGGTTTGTACTAACTTGCTCGGTTTGCACTGTCTGCTCGGTTTGCACTGTCTGCTTGGTTTGCACTATCTGCTCAGTTTGTACTATCTACTCAGTTTGTACTATCTTCTCGGTTTGCACTGTCTGCTAAGTTTGCACTGTCTACTCAGTTTGCACTGTCTGCTCGGTTTGCACTGTCTGCTCGATTTGTACTGTCTGCTTGGTTTATACTGTCTGCTCAGTTTGTATCCAGAATGCAAATAAGTGTTGTCACTAGTGGCAATTCTGCTTAATGCCAACAATCTCCCCCTTTGGCATTAGTGACAAAAACACTTATTGGCCAAAATTTATATACACGAATCATGCTGAGTTTTATTTTGATTTTTTTCAAAATTTTTCTTTGTTAAAAGGCTTTATACATTGTCTCCCCCTTTCAATGTGCTAACTGTTTCTTATACAAATCTATACATATCTCTCCTTCTATACATATCTCCCCCTTTTTGACGATAATGCCAAAGGTGCATATACAAGTTATTTACAGAGAGAATCCACAATTTGATAGAAAATCAGAATGTACCTTCATTATTAGTGCTAGGGTTCTGTCCCAACTTTCTTGCAGGATCTTACATGTTTGTATAGCAATTTGGACTTCTGTAGAGAGTTCAATCATGTGATCTACTATAGAGAACTGATTGTCATGAATCAATGTTTTGGAATGTTCAATGTGCTTATACATTGTATTCATGATGGGAAGGATCATGTGTTGGATGTCTAGCAGTGTGGACCGGATCCTTGTGTCTTCTTTCAGTAGATCAGACTGCATATTAGATAGGTGTGAAATTTTCATGTGATGAGCAGAGCTTAAACTTGGTTCAAGTTGCAGCTTCTGTATGCTAATCTTCATATCCTCATCCATTTTATTCATTTTATCCTTAACATCCTTTGTGAACTCAGCAATATTGCACAGTCTGGCCAAAAGAGAGGTAGCATTCGAGTAGATAGATTCAATGTTAGACAAAACTGAAGACAATTCCACTTGGTTAATAGCTATGTGCTGAGCAATGTGCTCAAGCACTTTATTGTTGAATCTCTTCTCAGCTCTTTCAACTAACTTTTTTGTCCTGGATGAATCCTCATTGTATTTCTCAACTGCTTCTACTAATTGTAACAAAACATGTTGGGAGGAGTCTACTTTAATGCCTAATGCATCAGACAAAATGTCCTTAGCATCCTTGATGATTTGATACTCCTTGTCTCTCTCCTCTTTAAGCTTCTTTTGTTTTGCTTTCCTTTGGAGGATCTCACCTATATTTTGCATCTGGTCCGCTGATAGATTTGAAAAATCTAATGTAGGAATTTCTATCTCTTCATCTAGGTCTATATCCTCTACTATATTTTTACCCAAAAATTTTATACTCGGTAGAGCCTTAGGCTTATCTGTACTTAATGCTTTGGTAGTAGTGACAGTAGATAAAGTAGGGCTGGCTATAGATACTGGTATACTTTCTACTGGAGAACTTAAAATATTTACACTTGAAGATTCAAAAATTGAAAAACTTACTGCTGGAAAACTTGATGGTGCAGGAGACTATAGCTTGGTAGAAGAAATGGTAGCTACTTCTATTGTTGCTATGGATGATTGGACAAATGTGGAAGTTGTCACAACCATGCTTGAAGGTTTCTCTGGGCTGGATGTAGAAACTTTCACTGGAGAGGTAGGAAGGGATGCAATGACTTCTGCTACTATCCTCATAGTATCATCTACCTCAGTGTCTTCTTCTTGTTCATAACTGTCATCTTCAATATCTTTTATTATTATAGTTTCAATGCTCGGTTGGTGAAGGTAGTATATGTTCTTCCATGTGGCATTTGCAGCCTTCACAACTGATTCAATATTGTTGATCAAAATCAAACAAGTATTGAACTTCAATGTCATCTTATTTTCATTTTCTTTTAATGCCTTCTTTACTTCATCATTATTCAAGCTCGGCATCAACTTTCTCAGGTTTTGATCAAATATGTCTATCACTGTTTGCTTTGCATTGCTCCATCTCATTTTTATTGGATTCAATAGAACTGCTGGAACCTGTGGGGCAATTTCTTCAGGAGAGTATTTCCACTGTCCCATCTTCTCAATAACAGCATCTTCTATTTCCTTCTGTTCTGCTTTCGATCTGGTTTCATATCTTAAGGATTTTATGTTACTTACTCTAGATCCTGATCCGTCTCTAAAGAGTTTGAGCTTTTCTTGAAGGCTTAGAGGAGGCCTTTTGAATACTGTCTTTATCTACCTTGTCTGCCTTGCCTCTTGTATTTCTCCTTGTAAACACAACAGTGGGAGGCATAGTTGCCTTAGTGATGAAAACTTTTCCTTTCTTCTTTGCAGGTTCTGGTTCCTCTGTTTTCTCATCCTTTTCTTCTTCTTTTTCATCTTTTTCTTCTTTGTCCTCAGTTATCATTTGCATTTTGGCTATCCTCTTCTTTCCTTTGTTTACCGCCTGTGGAAGCTTTATGCTTAGTTCAATTCTCACCTTAGCTTCATCATATGTTCCAAAATATGGAGCTTTGGGATTGATAGGCTGATTTAGAAGAGCTTCAATGATATTCTTGGTTTCATCAATATTTACCTCATAAGGAAGAGGTTTTACATATACAGTCCTCGGTTTAACTGCTTGAATATACACATTATCACAATCCACCATAAAATAGATGTCATCTTTGTAATCTTCCACCAACTTCTGTGGAATCCGGAATCTGTCATTCATTTTCTCTTTGAAAGACTCAAAATAATTATCCATGATGCTTTCAAAGTTTTCACCCATTTCTGAGATGTATTCATTTATTTCATAGAGGACTGGCACATCTTTTCTCCATACAACTTTTCCTTTAGAAGGGAAGAATTTCTGAACATAGAAGAATAAATAGACCAACAAGGATCCAAACTTACATGGATTGTTTTTGGAAGTTTTGATGCTTTCCATGTTTTTGTTAAACTGTTTTAACAATAAGTCTGCTAGGTCAAATGTCAAGTTATTCTTGACCACTTTGTATGCTAGGTCAATAGCTTCACAGGAGACACTGTTCTGTCGACTAGAACTGTAAATCTTATGGGCAATAATGTGTGTACCAAACTTCAGTTCAGCGTCAGTAATGCTGCTAACTTTCATGCCTCTACCATCCCACTCGGCTAGGGTTTTCTTCTCTAGTTCCATCTGACCTAGGGTTTTGGTAGTTTTAGCTTTGTTCAACATGGGAAGACCGGTGACTTGTTGAATCATCTTCTTTGTGATCTAAATAGGTTGCTCAAGCCAAATCTTGCCATCATGTACACGGATGAGAATATATCTAACCCATTTATGTCGAAAGTTTTGAGGTAGATGTGCAATGTGAACTAAACATTTATCTTCCAGATGTTTGTGCTCGGGTTTCAGAATACCATCCACACATAGTTCCTCACGCACAATATCTAGTTCTAGGTTCCCCATATCATGAATTGAACAGTTAAAATGATTGTGGATATCGTTAATAAGTAGTACCTTAGGAGGAATCTGAGATTGAGCTCCGTTCAGATCTAGGGCTGCTGCAATTGCGGGCACGATCTTAAAATCTGGTGCTTTCCACTCCCCTTGGACTAACATATCAGATCCTTTCTTCGCTGAAGTGCTGGATGATGCCATGGTAGCTCACAGAAAATTCCTTTCACAAAAGTATTGAATCGCCGGGTTGCTCTTGAAATTTTCTGCTCTCAAAGTGCTAAAGATTCACGGTGAAGAATGAGTTCGATTACTTGCTTTTAGTTTACAACTCTGTCATTAATGCTCATTTCAAATTAGGGTATGAATTCTGACAGACTGTCACCCACTAAGAATTAATTGCTTGGAAAAAGACTTCGTAACTCGGTGAACTCAAGAATTCATATTGCTCTGACCTCGCTCGGTAAAGACAGGTACCGACCTTGCTCGGTGAAGACTGATACTGACCTTGCTCGGTGAAGACTAATACTGACCTCCCTGTGATCTCACTGCATCTTGCATGCTGATTTAGATCTTTTTTTTTTTCTTTTTTTTTGGGTTCTGGAACTACTTGAGATTGGTCTATGAGAATACAGTTCCAGTGCTTCCTTGGAAATTTAGTTTGAGTCGGTAGAGCCATCCATTCCATTACTTGGACTGGATTGCTCGGTAGCTTTAGGAATCCATTTTTGTCTCACCTGTTTCCTGACCTTAGTTGCTTCATTCTTCTTTCCTTCTTCAACTTCACTAGCATTCATGCAGTTTCTGGCTATGTGACCGAGTTTAGTGCATTTGAAACATCTTACGGTAGTATTTCTTTTCCTTAGATGATGTTTTATGCAATTCATGCCAATGTGTCCATATTCTCCATAGTAATGACATCTACACCACGTGTTGCAGTCCCATCCAAACATTGCTTTCATAATTTGTTCTACTGGATTAAATGTCTTGGATCTGCACTCGGATGCCTTGTGACCTTGTTTGTTGCACTTGTGACAATTACCTCTGAATCTAGGTTTTTCCCTGCATTCATTTGCTTTGTGACCAGGTTGATTGCAGCTATAACATTTTCCATTGAATTCTACTTTTTCATTGTTCCAACATTTATTTGAAGTATGTCCTATTTTACCACAATGATTACAAGTAGGTTTTTGATTTCTTTGAGTACCTTGCTTAGAGGATTCACCTTCTCCTTTGTATCCAAGTCCTGCTTTTCCTTTTTGCCTATGAAGATTTCGCTCATACAGCTGATTCAAGTCTTCTTGACTTTTCAGCATTCCTTCATTGATTTGTTTTTCAGCGTTTCGGTCATCCACCAATCTTAGATTGATTTCCTTTTCAGATCTTAGTTCTTCTCTTGTGTTTTCTATTTCTGATCTTAGATTTAGAATTTCTTCATTTGTATGAGAGATCTGATCAATTAGGTTTTCTAGCTGAAGGGTTTTATTTTGGACTTCAATGTTTCTTCCATCTAATTCATCTTTCAACTTGTTTCTCTGTTCCAAGATCTCACAGAATCTTGTAGAGTGTAGCTCTTGTTCTCTTTTCAATTTTCTCACTTCTTCCTGCAGAGACCCATTCTTTTCTAGGAGTTCTTTGACATCATTGTTTGCTTCATCTGAGTTATTTGAGGGAAGAAGATCTTCAATCTTTTCTTCAATGTAATTCTGATCATTCATCTAATTTGCAAGTTCCTTCCTTCTTCTTAGGGATTGGGAAAGATGTTCTTTTGCTTCTTTGAGTTTAGCTATGGCCATTTCCAGATCTAGCTTTTCATTTTCAATCACCTTGTTCAGTTTGAATACCTCCATTGTCCTGGATCTTTGCTCAAGCTAGTTAAGCTTTATCTTGAGAACCAATGCTGCTCTGATACCAATTGTTGGAAATATTCAGGAATTAACCGAGTTACTGAGAGGGGAGGGGTGAATCAGTAACTCCAAATTTTCTTACAATTTTAACATGTAATTTACTTTTTAACCTTTCCATAGAGAAAGCATGAAACTTAAAAGCCTTCACAATAATGACACATAGATTTGGTCACCCAGAAACCTTCCAAAAGAAAGTAAAACTGGGGTGGGGATGAAACCCACAAAGCTTTAATACTGCAGAATAAAGTTGGCTGGTTAAGGCTTACAATTTGATCACTTCTGATGATCTGCCTTGTTAGGAGCAATAAGGATTGCTAAATCCACCCTGTTAAAGGATTTACAAAACATACAATGAAGTATGCACTCAGTAAAGAGATTTTACAAAGACTGTTAAGTCTACCCGGTTAAAGGATTTAGTACTGATTCACCTGTTAGAATGAAACAGTAGATCTCTACTTTGCAACTGGATTGCTGATTGAGATTCACTGATGTACTGATCACCTTCTGTGATGAATTTGTCTTTGCTATACCTTATACTTCTGAATCCTTCTGTAATTCGCTTATCTCTGCCTTTCTTTCTCTTTCACATATGTTTCTCATTTATACATCTTTTCATTTTTACACATTGTTTATATACAAGTCTTAAACAATTAATTACAATTACAATTACACAGTCGGCTTGACAAATAAACATAAGTGCTACTAAGTCAGCCCAAGTATGGTTACACGGTTCCTACAAACTGACTCGGTGACTTTCTGATACTCGGTGTCCACTGCATTACTCGGCATCGTCATGCACTTGGTAGAAGTGAAGGCACGGTTCATACTGATCACTCGGTAGGTTTTGAACTCAGTAAATACTGGTGAGTCGATAGACATGATGTTACTCGGTTTACACTATCCTATTCAGTTTGTACTAACTTGCTCGGTTTGCACTGTCTGCTCGGTTTGTACTGTCTACTCGGTTTGCACTGTCTGCACGGTTTGCACTATCTACTCGGTTTGCACTGTCTGCTTAGTTTGTACTGTCTTCTCAGTTTGTACTATCTGCTCGGTTTGCACTATCTACTCGGTTTGCACTATCTGCTCGGTTTGCACTGTCTGCTCGGTTTGCACTGTCTGCTCGGTTTGTACTGTCTACTCAGTTTATACTGTCTGCTCAGTTTGTATCCAGAATGCAAATAAGTGTTGTCACTAGTGGCAATTTTGCTTAATGCCAACAGATGGTCTATTTTAAACCAGTGATTCTAGATCCTTGCTATGCCTGTAGGAGCAATACATCCCCAAACAGAGCCACTATTAGCATGTGCAAAATTTTATGGCTTCATTATCATTCCCCTGGTCTCTATATCATTTTTCACATCTCTGGCATCTATCCTTCGTTCAAAAATTGAAAAATGTAGCCGTTGGTGAGAAAACCCTTTGTTTAAACCCTAGGCCTGTTCTAATTTCAAGTTAACTTTTTTAGGCAACTTAAAGGTCCTAATTTGCATGTGCTAATTGTTAACCCTTTGTGGCATGATTGTGTGAACCTTATTCATGTTATGCGATCATGTGACTAAGGTTTTATATCACCCCGTTTAATTTTCCCTATGTCAATCGGCTTTATTTTTCTGATGTCTTGCACCTTGATTTTCCTAATGTTCTAGCTTAATATTTTCCTGGGCCCAGTCTTCTAACAACATCTCAATTTGATGGTTAGTGTAAGTTCTTATAGGATTTTTTAGGAGCTTGAGATCTTACACCAGTCATTGATACTCCTTTCTGATAGAGCTTCTCAAACAGGTGGGTCCGTTGACACATATGCATAAATGGTGACATCTTATTGGTCCATGTTTTGACTCATTGGTAGTTGTCAGTGGGTCCTAGTTTGCCGGCTTGTCAGAGGGTCCTGACACTTGCAGTGAATCAATGGTGGGCATAAATTCTTATGAGATGTGTTAAACATATGAGATTTTGAGACAACCATTGATTCTTTTGTATGATGTAACCTTTTCTTTTGGTAGGTCAATCTGCCAGATATGTTGATTTGTTGTACTATGATTGGTCCATGTTGTGTGAGCTAGACGTGTTGTCAGGTGGGCCCAGTATCTCAATCAGAGGATTCCTAATTGATGGTTGGAATGTAAGCACATAGAATCTTTTGAACCTTTCAGATCTTGCACTAGCCATCCAATCTTCTAGGTGGCTTAATCTTCTCAGCAGGGCCATTTTCTAGGTGGTGCTAGATTGTTCAAATTTTATTGCTCGACGTGGATGATGCAGCTAGCTGGGGTCATTGTCAAAGAGATCAATGATGAGGACAAGATCTATGGTCGGTGTAAGTTCTCATGAGTTTTGTCAAAGCTATGAGATCTTACGCCTGCCATCTGATTATAAGGCTTATAGAAAGTGGGTCCTGTGTCAGTGTGACTGAGCATGATCCACAAATGAGGTAATGAAAAGTGATATAAAGTGGTCCTAGGTGGGGTCTAAGGTCTTAGCGGTATGGATAAATAAGGTTAGAGGCCTGACAAAATTCAATGCCTTTCGCTCATTCATGAAATGAAATGGTGGTGATCCAAAATGATTAGAGATTCAATGAAGAAGGATCACGTAATCGCTAGATATATTGGTAGAAGTAAACAATGTTCTATGAATTGGTGAAAGCCTTTTGTCACTAGCTCACCAAATGTAATCGAGATAAGTTTATTTTCTTGCAGTCGCTAGTTCGTGGGGTTAAGTGGTGAGTTAAGATTTCATTCTGTGAATAAGAAAATGGCTTGTCACATGTTTGCTTGAGGTAAACCTGAGGTGACTGGTTGAATTAAATCCATAAGAGACCGCAAAAAGAAGATTTTTAATGGCCACGACTTAAAGTTAGCCTGATTTTAAATTCAGACTGTCGATTTGCTACTGGCACTTGGAAGTAGCCATTTATTTTCAAATTTGAATTTCTGAGGATTTCTTAGCAATAGAAAGGACCAAAATTGAATGTTTTCACAGCCAAATTTGATTTGTTTGGTGGTGTTTTCTATTGCAGTGTGGTCCAGGGTGTTATTTGATCATCTGTGGGGGTTTGTACCATGTGGTTTTGTGCTCAAGGCATGTTGCAAGTGGCCAAAAAGGGTTGACAAGTTCAAATTTTCATTATTTGTAGTACTTTTTGAGAGATCTATCATGAGTGAAAATCTTCCTCAGGCATGGCTGATTGGTTTTCATCACCTGTAATAAATTTTGTGACTATTTCTAGTGGGTCTAGTGGGTGAAACCCTAACCCTAGTCATCTATAGCTTGTTGCAACCTATTTTGGGTTTCCAAGGTGACTAGGGGGTATATATTACAAAAATTTTGATTTAGTGCGGGTTCCAAAACTTTTTGGTTGTTGGTTGTTTTTGATGGTATTATACTGAGTAAGGAGAGCCTTGATTTTGGGTCTATTTCTTCGACATTTTGTTGTTTGATAATGTATTGATTCTACAAGTCTTAATGAGAATATATTTGAATTCCAATCCCATAGTGGTGTATGTATTTTTGTTTTGTTCTTGAGCTCATATATGTTAACTTCACAAAGTGGGTTAGTATATGGTAAACAAAGAGTACTTTGAGATTATCTTTGAGTTCCTAAAAAAGTTAGGATTAAAGTCTTTCAGGTAATTTCAATGAGTTCATGGCTTGATAAGAATTTGATGTCTTGGTATGTGAGTGAGAGGGATAATAGGCAAATCACTTATCCTAAATTCAAGTGTGTTTGAGTTAGGGTCTTCGGTTGATGTATGCTATTAGGTGACTCTTTTCCCTAGGATAAGGCACTGATCTCTTCTCTGGTGGCAGTCCATCATCATCAATCGCACACACACAAATTAAATGATCAAATCCTTAAATCAGTTAGTAAAGAGTATATTAGTATAAAATTTTATGATTCCTTTGAAGAAGTGAATGAAGGGTACACCCACCTGAGCATTAGAGATCGAAGTGTAGGAGGATCTCTTTTGATCCTTGTTAATTGGCCCTCTTCCTTGTAGACTTTGGAGTGGTGATAGAGTCAAGTTGCATTAAAGTTATCCATCAGAGTATAAATCTACAAGTTGAAGATCAAAGGGAACTCCTAATAGATCTAAAGTTATTGAGAATAATTACAATAGTAGAATGGCTAAAATACTAACAATGTAGATTAGAGATCAACTGAAGACATGAAAAGAGGAAATGGAATAGTATGTTACAGATGCAACAAAATTGGACATATTGCTAGAAATTGTAGGACACAAATCAATCAGCAAGCACCTAGATATGGAACCAATGGAATCATTTGTTTGATATGTAACAAGATTGGACACACAAAAAGATTTTATATAATGAACAATGGAGGTTATCATCATAACCCTAACCCTAGAAACTATGTAAGAAGGAATGAAAATGTAGGAAACAAAGAGAAAGGTTGTTGTAGCAATGAAGATGAAGTAAAATTTTTTAAAGGCATAGATCAAGGAGGTCTATTTAGCACTGAAGGTAATCAGGAAGGTAATGTATTTGATGGTAAGAATGAGTCTTTACCTAACCCTTCTTTAAGCACTTAAATTATGTAAATTTTTGTAGTTTACGAACTTAGAATTAGTTTAGAATTAGATTTTGAATGAGTTAAGTTTTACGTAGTTAGATGAATGTTTTTTAAGTTATACTAATGCTATGGTTAAGTGTACAAAAATAAATATTGTGTTTTGCGAGGTCGCAAGAAGATTTATGGTTGCAGGTTTACAAAATCAGCTTTTTGGCATTTTAGTGGCAAAGGAATTGAATGCGATGTCAGATCAAGTAAATGCTAAGTATTAAAAGATTGAAATCAAAGTTATTATGATTATCAAGTGATTAGAAGTGATTTTGAAAGTGAAGAAAGATGTTTGGAACCCATTTGCAGAAGTTTGAAGTGTCGATCAAACGAAAGCCCTAATTTTGTGAATTTAAGGTATTTATCCGACTAAGATCTTGAATCAGCTTAAGTAATCAGATATAATCATGGATGTGTCATTGATTCACAACATTAAGGATAAGAAGAGACCTAGAACTAAGAAAGATCTAGTTGAACCCTTAGAAAGAGATCCTAGTTTAGCTTTATCATCCGTACCAGACGTAGTTCTTCATTTAGAGAATGTTAAAAGTTATCTTGGATGAAAATATGAAACCCTAAGGGAGAGTAATTTGAATGGTGAATATTAGAAATTGTACAACAAGGATATGTTAGTGAAACAAGGTTATGAGCATCTAGAAAATAATGAAATCATTGAGTACTCTATGAAATATGAATTTGATGATGAGGAGTGTACTAAGATCATTTTGAGTAGGATACATAATGGTAAATTTTGGTTAGAAGATAGAGTTATAGACATAAATGTAGACCTAATTCATGATGTGACTGGATTATCAAAAGTTGGTGCAATTCCACCAAATGAGAAAAACATGAGAAAGATTGTGATTGATAACACCAGTTCAATATACAATGGAAGAGGTATAGTCATTAGTAAGATTAAGCAAGATGATGTAAGGTATCTATGTAAGATTTTGACAACAAAATTCTATGGAAGTTCTAGAGAAGATGATATGCCAGTAGGTATGGTACACATTACTTATTTGATGTGTGTGGAGAAGAAGCCTATGGATATGTGTGAAATTTTGAGAATACAATTGTTTGAGAATTTGGAAAAGATAAAGAAAGCTAAATACACTCACTTTATATTTTCCTCATTGGTTACTTACATGTTCTTCCACTTTCTAAGAAGATTTCCTTACACTATTGATTGGAATGATGGTGAGAATACTATGGAAAGAATCAATAAAGTTTACATGAAACATCTTATTGAGAAGGTTAATGACATTGTAAAGTTAGTGTTGAAAACTTTTCAGAACATTGTGGTAAATAGATCAAGAATTCCTCCATCCCTAGTTGAGAAATACAAAGATGATATATGTTTTATGGTTGATACTGATTTAACTTACATTGAGGTAGTATAACCTAGACATGAATTCATAGACCCTCTTGGCTATGAAATCTTCGAAGTTGAAATAGAAGGATATGTTAGTAGATTATTGAAAAGGAAATTGGATGCTCATAGCGACAAATTTTGAACATATGATGAAAATTTTGATTCAAAAAAGACACTTAAGGAAGAGAAACAATCAAAGGAGAGAGTGGAGACCAGAATAAAGAAAATTCTAAAAGAAACAAGTTTGAGTGAGCAGGAATTTGACATTGAAAGAAAGACTATAGAAGCAATAAGGAAAAGTGAGATACTATCAGTCCCACCTTTGGCATCAAGTGCAGACCCTCAAAAACCCATTCAAGTCAAGGTAAAGGTTGAAGAACCTGAGAAGGAGCAAGAAATTAGTCAGATAGAGAAACCCTCTTCTTTAGCACCAAGCAAAAGAATGAAGGTAAGTGCTTTAGGACCAGAAAAAGATGAATAGTAATTGTTCCACCATTACCTAGAAGAGTTGTAGAGATAAAAGATGATGAAGTAACAATAAAGAAGAAATCATGGAAACCAAGGATAGAAAGAGTTAATGAAGACATATTGTAGCATGGAGACTTTACCAAGATGAACAAATACTATGATTTATATGGATCCTCTGATAGATTAAATCTAGAGAATGCAATGGTTACACATATGATTTTGGCAAACAAGAAATTTGATACTATTCATGGAAAGATACGAGAAGATTTGTATAATAGACTTGTGAGCAGAAAGATGAGAGCACACAAAGAATATACTAAAATGAGAGAGAATGTGATAAGATAGTTCTGTGACATAAGATATGCTGACCACCTTAAACAAATCCTCAAGCCACTTGAAACCCTATTAAGAACCAAAAGAAGAACTATACAAATAATGGGAGGTTATTATGAACAAGTGAAGACTGAAACTAAACAGGAAGTTGTGAAAGTGCTAGCAGACTTGGTAGCAAGAAAAGATAGCAAAGATCAATCAGTTGCAGAACCAACAGAGAACCAAAGTTTAGAACAGGTAGAGGCAGTAGTAGAGGTAGTTGAAGTTGAAGATATTCCTTCTTCTTATATAAACATTGGCACAAAATATATGGACATTGAAGGAACAAAAGTTACTTTAGATTTAGATGATGTGGTACTCAATAGTTTGGATAACATTGTTGACAATTTGGCTTTGGGAGAGTAGGAAAAGAGTATTGAAATAGAGACTACATGAATAGAGAAGCAAATGGCAGCAACGTTCACTACATCTAGTACTCCTATTGTACCACAAGAAGACATCAGTCTTACTCCTAAGACTGGAAAGGAGAAAGGAATAGGAACATTGATTAAAGATTTGAGCAAGGAGGTTGATGATGATGATCAATTAGAGTTGATCACTTCTTTGAACAAAATTATTGGAAAGAACAAGAAAGTTAAGAATTTGGAAGGTAGACTGAAAGATTTGACTGAGAAGCTACAAAGTGTTATATCTACAAAAGTCTTTGATTCAGACCCACTTGAAAGAGAAAAGATGGTAATAAATTCTTTTGATGATGAGTTCACTAATTTGACTAATATTGCTAAGCTTAAGGCTCAGGCAACTTATGAAGCTAAGATGTTGCAGAATATAAGTCAGAATATCAAAAATGACATTGGCAGCCTTGACAAACACATTAAGAACTTAAGGAAACATCTTGAGACTAGAAAGTGTTTGTACATTCAGTGTACAAAATATGAAAATATAATAATTGAGGAAGAGAAGAAGATAAAAGAGAAGCAAGATGAAATTGTAGCAGAGACAAACTCAATGGCCAGCCCAAACATAAAGATCAGTGCAGTTGAGAAAAAGATCAAAAAATTATGTGATGAGATAAGGACTTTGAATGATGAGAAGAATAGGAAAATTATCAAGATAAACATCTTGAGAGAGCATGTCTCAATAAAGTTGACTATAATAGAAGAGCATATAGAATAATTTCTTACTGCTAAGACATCATTTCAAAAGTTCAACTTTGAATCTCTTCAAGCTTGTCAGATTGCAGCATACGGATTAAGTACTTTACTCAATGTAGCAGAATCAATTAAGAAGGCATGGGAGAAAGATTTTGAGGCTTGGAAGTCAGATTTTGCAAATTGTGTTGCAAGCCTATTGGCTTTGCAATACAATAGTAAGCCAAAAATTTTGACACAATTTTGTATATCCCTTTCCACCCTTTATTTTGTCATTGTTGTCAAAGGGGAAGAGATACATAGAAAATTGTATGATAAGGAAGGATACTCATAGGGGGAGTTCTATGGATTATTATGAATTATTATAGATTATGTGTATATTTTGAGGACATATAAGGATAATATTCTATGGCCACAATTTTCATACAAATTTTGAGATTTTGACTTGTACACTTAGCCAATTTTCTCATATGTTGCCAGCAATGACAAAGGGGGAGATTGTTGGAAATTTGGATGAGGTATGTACATAAATGTTGTCATTATGGAAAAATATGTTCCCTATGAAGATCACATAAGCTAGAAAGTAAGTATGGAAGATCACAGACTAAAATTGTCTAAGTATGAAATAGTGTTTTGGATAGAGCACCCGATACAGTTTTTTTTGGTGACGTTCACTAGAGCATGATCAGAGTTTGCATAGTTGAACATAGACTCTATGGTGTCTAAGGATACCCCATATCAGTGCAAAAAAGTGTACGGATAGTACGGAAAAAGTTATGATTGTTTTACCGATGACAGAGTTAAGCCAACAAAGCAGTTTTGAAGGCAGAACTAGTAAATGAATTAAGGGATTATTTTGCTTGTCAAAATAATGACTTAATATTATAAAGAGTCAAAATCCTAGATTTTTACTCTTGGATAAAGATGTGGAAGTTGACTAGAGAAAGATATTATGTTTGTATATTGTATAAAGATGTAATATTGTAATGTACCGAACATATGTGAAATGTAACTTGTGATAGTTATATATTGTGATAGCAGGGAAAGTTGTTGATGCAAAGTTATAAGAAGTTCCATATTGTAATTAGTAAACATTTGTATTACTTTTTTGGCTAGTGAGCTCATCTGGTAATCAGGTTTTGTATCTACTACTCCTAATAGGGTTGAGGCTTCTAACAAGGCCTATAGTCCCTTAACTAGGACTGATACACTATATGATTGTAATAGACTCCTAATAGGGTCAACATCCTTAACATGATATCTTTTGATTAGTGGATCTTTGTGGGTACCATCCACACTGGGGTTTTCCCTTGGCTAGGGTTTCCTTGAGAACATATCATGTGTTATGAGTTCTTTACATTTACTATTATGTTGTTGGAAACAATTGTCTGAAGGAAATTGCTACTCAATTATGTATTATATTTGATGTCACACTATGTCATAGTCCATAGCAATCAGCTTCTACCAAGCTCATTCGGTCTACCAGACAGGAATATTAATTCTTATCGAGTCCACTCGGTTATCGAGAAAAGATAGTATTTACCGAGTTCACTCGGTTATCGAAGAAAAGTAGTATTTACCGAGTTCACTCGGTTATCGAAGGAAATTTAGTGTTTACCGAGTTCACTCGGTTGCCGAAGAAAATTTAGTGTTTACCGAGTTCACTCGGTTGCCGAAGAAAATTTAGTGTTTACCGAGTTCACTCGGTTGCCGAAGAAAATTTAGTGTTTACCGAGTTCACTCGGTTGCCGAAGAAAGTTTAGTGTTTACCGAGTTCAGTCGGTCATCAAGAAAAGATAGTGTTTACCGAGTTCAGTCGGTTATCAAAGGTAAAGAATTTTCGGTGTTTACCGAGTTCCCTCGGTCACCGAAAGATTATAGAAAGATATGGTCACCGATCACTATCGGCCCTTGAAGGATTTTTGCAAATAGAGTTTACTTAATTCAGCCGACTGTTATACTAAATAATGTCGATTTGACTAATCCAAAATCATATAAATAAAAGGTCAAATGTGAAAAGTAAAAAAAAAAATAGCAGAAGATTTACAGAAGAAAAGAAGTATATGCAAACTTGTGAAGGATGTTCAGATATCCTTGAGGAGCAGCAGAGATTTATTTGATCAGAAAGGATCAAAATTATGCAGAATAGAGATCTGTAATCAGCAAGACAGTTGCATTATTATACAGGTTACTTTCTCATTGTTACTTTCTTATCATTGTAACAGTGAATTCTAAATCTCTTAACCGAGTTGGTTTAACAACCATAATATAAATCCTCTAACAAGGTGACAATTCCATTGAATTGTTTTCAAGACCTCTTACCAGGCCACTCCTTGCAGGGTGTTTTAAATCCTCTAACAAGGTCACACCTAACAGTGTGTTTTGTAACCTTTTACCGGGTTGGCTTCTAACCGGGCATCACTTCAGAAAAGTGAAAATCAGTATCTAGATACATTGGTGGTTTTTCCCATATTGGGTTTCCATGTTAAATCTTGTGTCTCTTGTGTTCTTAATTGCTTTCTCAATCATATACATGTGCTGATGAATATCTAAAGATAATATTGATAATACTTTCTGCATCTTCAAAATTACTACAATCTATTTACCGAGTGCTAAAATAGATAACAGTGTTAAGATATCCTAAGGGATCTGCAAAAGAACAAATAGTGAAGTGTTTTATGGTTGACTGATTCACCCCCCCCTCTCAGTCACTTCATCCATATTCCATCAATTGGTATCAGAGCTTTTGGTGCTTGCAGGAAGGGTTTCAAGGACCTAAGCTAAAGATCAGGATGTCTTACAAGAGGGAAATTCCAAAGCTTAACAGAGATAACTTTTCAGCATGGCAAGGTCTCATGCGACTTCATCTGGCTTCCATTGGTGATTCAGGATGCAAATACATTGATGAAGAGTACACAATTCCTAATGGCGCATTAACTGTTGAAGACATTGCAGATAAAAAGACTCACAACACCATGATGATAGACATTGCATCTGCTCTCAGCTATGAAGAATTTGATGATATTAAAGACTGCACCACTGCATATGAAATGTGGGTGGCACTAAAGAAAATATATGGTGGTGATGCAAATGTGAAAAGAGCCAAAGCAGAAAGCCTAAGAGGACAGTTTGACAAAATGAATATGAAGGAAGATGAAAACATTGCAAAATATGTTGAAAGAATCAAAGCAAGTGTAAGTGTAATTAGAGCTTCTGGAGGAACAATCTCAGATGAGACTGTTATAAGTAAGGTACTCAGAACACTACTCCCTATCTATGCAATAAGAGTATCAGCTATTCAAGAAAAAAGATGTGAAACAAACCACAATATAACTTTGGATGCTTTAGTTGGAAGATTGAGAGCTTTTGAATTAGACAACTATGATAACTATGTTCCTAGTTCCAAAAATATTGAATCAGCATTTGAGGCCAAGGTTTCACTAAAGAAGAACAAGAAAATTAAAGAAGTTCAGTCAGAAAGTGAAGAAGAATCAGAAGAAAGTTCTGATAGTGATCTTGAAATTGTAGAAGCATTACTTGCAAAGAAGTACTCTAGAGGGAAAGGTAAATATAAAGGTAAAACTCCTTTAATCTATTTTTCATGTGAAGAAATTGGACATATTGTAGCTAGGTGCCCAAACAAGCAAGTCAAGGAAGAAAAGAGAAGTCACAAGTACTATGGCAAAAAGAATTTCAAATCATACAAGGATAAAGGTAAGAAATCATGTTTTATGGCTAAAGATTCTGATGATAGTGAAGAAGAAATTGTCTTTATTGCTATAAAAGATGAATTTGATGATGATGAAGATAAGATGGCACTTATTTCTCATATAAGCAAAGATGATATATGGATAATAGACAGCAGATGTTCACACCACATGACTGGTGACAAGACAAAATTTGAATATCTAGAAGACTGTGACAATGGTAATGTAAGATTTGGAAACAATGAACCTTGTTGTATAAAAGGAAAAGGAAGAATCTCATTAACCAAAGAACTCATATGTGATAATGCTTACTGGGTTGAAGGACTAAAACATAATCTTTTAAGTGTAGCACAGCTAATCAACACTGGTTTCAAGGTGGAATTCATGAATGGTCAAGCAAGACTGCTGGATGGAAAAGGAAAACTCATTGGATTAGGCAAACAAACAAAAGGTAACTTATTTTATCTTGATCTCAATGAATATTCATGCTTTATTGCTCAAATAGAAGAAATTTGGCTATGGCACAAAAGGTTATGTCATGTGAATTTTGATAACATGATAAAAATAAGCAAATTCAAGAAGGTTAGAGGCATTCCTACTTTGAAGAAACCTGACACTGGTCTATGTAAGAATTGTCAGATTGGCAAAATGAGTAAAACTAGTTTCAAAAGTAAGAACTATCAGTCTAAAGAAATTTTGGAAATTGTGCATACTGATTTATGTGGACCTATTGGAATACAAAGCTATACTGGAGATAAATTCTTTATTCTTTTCGTTGATGATTATTCTAGAATGATGACTGTCATGTATTTAAGAGAAAAATCAGAGGCATTTGAAAAGTTCAAATGGTACTTAGCAAGAATAGAAAAAGAAATAGGGAAAAGATTGAAATGCTTAAGATCAGACAGAGGTGGTGAATTCATCTCCCATGATTTTAACAACTTCTGCATAGAAAGAGGAATCAAAAGATAGGTATCAGCTCCGAGAACTCCTGAGCAGAATGGAATAGCAGAAAGAAGAAACAGATCTATTATGGATTGTGCAAGGACTCTAATGATAGAAAAGAACATTGCTATAAAGTACTGGAAGGAAGCTATCAGCACTGCAGTTCATACCTTGAACCAAGTACAACTGAAGAAAGACACATTCAAAACTCCTTATGAATTATGGTATGGCTATAAACCTAATGTAAGTTACATGAAAATATTTGGTAGCAAGTGTTATATCTTAAAAGAATCCAGAAGAAATAAATTTGATGTGAAAAGTGATGAAGGAATATTCCTAGGATATTCTAGCAAAAGCAAGGCATACAAATGTCTGAACTTATCTACTTACAAAGTCATAGAAAGTATACATGTAAAATTTGATGAGTTTGCAAAAAAGACTGAGGAAGAAAGCAAAAGGGAACCTGAGAACTACAGAAGATTCATTTACATTGAACTTGAAACATTGATAGACACAACTATCAATAAGGAAGCTATATCTACCGAGCCGAGCACAGTTACCGAGTCAAAGACCGAGTCACAGGAAGAAGTTCAAACTGATTCACAGGAAGAAATTTAGACTGAGTCTCAGCCTGAAGTTATCGAGCAAATATCTACCGAGCCCGAGCAACCTGAAGAAGAGATCCTAGAAGACAACAGCATGAATCATTCAAAAGGCAAGGAACCTATACTAGCCAAATATGTCAGAAGACATCATACACCAGATCAAATCATTGGAAACAAATCAGATGGTACTATGACAAGAAGCAAGCTAAAAGGTACATGTCTGCTTACTAATTTTGAACCTAGAAATATCAAAGATGCATTGGAGAATGAAAGTTGGATTGAAGCAATGAATGAAGAATTGGAACAAATACAAAAGATTAAAAACTTGGACTCTTGTACCCAGGCCTAAAGATAAGAATGTAATTGGAACAAAATGGGTATTCAGGAATAAGCTGAATGAAGATGGTCAAGTATCTAGAAACAAAGCTACACTGGTATGTAAAGGTTATTCTCAAGAAGAAGGTATAGATTATGGAGAAACTTTTTCTCCTGTTGCAAGATTAGAAGGTGTAAGAACTCTACTTGCTTATGCAGCACACAAAGGATTTAAGGTATATCAGATGGATATAAAATCTGCATTTCTCAATGGAATTCTTGATGAAGAAGTCTACATTGAACAACCTGAAGGTTTTGTTGATCCAGATAAAAGGGACATGGTCTGCAGGTTACACAAAGCATTGTATGGTCTAAAACAAGCTCCTAGAGCATGGTATGAAAGACTCCATAACTATTTGATTCAGATTAATTTCAAAAGAGCTAATGATAACAGCAATCTATATATTAAAGAAGGACAAAATGACAAAATTGTATTGGCAGAAATATTTGTGGATGATACTATATTTATAGGGAATGAGGATCAGTGCAAAGAATTTTCAGAGCAAATGAACAGAGAATTTGAAATGTCTATGTTTGGCTTAATAAAATTCTTTGTTGGTCTTCAAATTCAACAAAGCAAGAATGGTATATACATTACTCAATCCAAATACATTAAGGAGATACTTAAGAAGTTTGGAATGGAAGATTCAAAACTAGTTGGTACACCCATGTGTACTGGACTGAAACTTACCAAAAATGATGATTCAAAAGAAGTTGATCAGACCCTATACCGATCTATGATTGGAAAATTGTAGTATGTGGTACATACAAGACCTGATATTGCCTTAGCAGTCGGTATAGTAGCTAGATTCTCAGCTAAACCTAAGGAAAATCACATGATGGCAATCAAAAGAATCTTAAGATACTTAAAAGGAACTGAAGAATATGGTTTGTGGTATAAATTTGGAGGCAATCTAGACTTGAAAGTATTTACTGATGCTGATTGGGCAGGAAACATTGATGACAGAAAAAGCACAAGTGGTGGAGCATTTTTTCTTGGAAAAAGACTGGTATCCTGGACTAGTAAAAAGCAGAATTGTACATCTCAATCCATAGCCGAAGCAGAATATGTTGCTGCTGCAGTAAACTGTTCAAATATTGTTTGGTTTAAACAGCTATTAGAAGGTATGAAGGTTGAAATCAAAGAACCAGTTGTTATATTTTATGACAATACCAGTGCAATAAACATCTCTAAGAATCCAGTGATGCATTCCAAAACCAAGCACATTGCTATTAAATATCACTTTGTCAGAGAATTGGTGCAAGACAAGGAAATCAGATTAGAATATATTCATACAAAAGAACAGATTGCAGACATTTTTACCAAACCATTACCTAAGGATGCATTTATGTATCTAAGAGGTAAGTTAGGAGTCATTCCCCTATCCGAGGCTCACTAAATACAGTTTTAGTGATGCATCAACCAGAACATGATTGAAAATCAACTTGTTGATGCAGCATATTAAAGTAATCATTGCATATGAATCAGTACTTGAGGTACATTAACTTTCACCGGTAATATGAGAATTGTCTTTGGCATGTGTTGTCAAAGAGGGAGTGTTTGCTATGTCTTTACTATTACTTCAAGAAATTTTCAAATAGTCAGAAAGAATTTTCAGGATACAGGAAGTTTGCTGACAGAGGGAGATTTGAATCTAAACCGAGCTAACTCTTTCAAATTTCTTATGATATGACATATTGTGTTGCCATCAATGCCAAAGAGGGAGATTGTTGGAAACAATTGTCTGAAGGAAATTGCTACTCAATTATGTATTGTCTTTGATGTCACACTATGTCATAGTCCACAACAATCAGCTTCTACCGAGCTCAGTCGGTCTACCAGACAGGAATATTAATGCTTACCGAGTCCACTCGATTATCGAGAAAAGATAGTATTTACCGAGTTCACTCAGTTATCGAAGAAAAGTAGTATTTACCGAGTTCACTCGGTTATCGAAGGAAATTTAGTGTTTACCGAGTTCCCTCGGTTGCCGAAGAAAATTTAGTGTTTACCGAGTTCACTCGGTTGCCGAAGAAAATTTAGTGTTTACCGAGTTCACTCGGTTGCCGAAGAAAATTTAGTGTTTACCGAGTTCACTCGGTTGCCGAAGAAAGTTTAGTGTTTACCGAGTTCAGTCGGTCATCGAGAAAAGATAGTGTTTACCGAGTTCAGTCGGTTATCAAAGGTAAAGAATTGTCGGTGTTTACCGAGTTCCCTCGGTCACCGAAAGATTATAGAAAGATATGGTCACCGATCACTGTCGGCCCTTGAAGGATTTTTGCAAATAGAGTTTACTTAATTCAGCCGACTGTTATACTAAATAATGTCGATTTGACTAATCCAAAATCATATAAATAAAAGGTCAAATGTGAAAAGTAAAAAAAAAAACAGCAGAAGATTTACAGAAGAAAAGAAGTATATGCGAACTTGTGAAGGATGTTCAGATATCCTTGAGGAGCAGCAGAGATTTATTTGATCAGAAAGGATCAGAATTATGCAGAACAGAGATCTGTAATCAGCAAGATAGTTGCATTATTATACAGGTTACTTTCTCATTGTTACTTTCTTATCATTGTAACAGTGAATTCTAAATCTCTTAATCGAGTTGGTTTAACAGCCATAATATAAATCCTCTAACAAGGTGACAATTCCATTGAATTGTTTTCAAGACCTCTTACCAGGCCACTCCTTGCAGGGTGTTTTAAATCCTCTAACAAGGTCACACCTAACAGTGTGTTTTGTAACCTTTTACCGGGTTGGCTTCTAACCGGACATCACTTCAAAAAAGTGAAAATCAGTATCTAGATACATTGGTGGTTTTTCCCATATTGGGTTTCCACGTTAAATCTTGTGTCTCTTGTGTTCTTAATTGCTTTCTCAATCATATACATGTGCTGATGAATATCTAAAGATAATATTGATAATACTTTCTGCATCTTCAAAATTACTACAATCTATTTACCGAGTGCTAAAACAGATAACAGTGTTAAGATATCCTAAGGGATCTGCAAAAGAATAAATAGTGAAGTGTTTTATGGTTGACTGATTCACCCCCCCCTCTCAGTCACTTCATCCATATTCCATCATTATGTATGCTATTTAGTCTCTTATGGTTTAAATTAATCTATTATATCCATAAGTGGGAAAAAGTAAAAGTTTATGAAATACTAATTCACCGCCCCTCTCAATATTTCCTATTTCTAACAGAAATTGCCAGGCCTCTGTCTAGTTTGGAGATGCTTGTAATGTAGGGCCTCTAACTCCTATCCCCACCATGGAAACACCATGGAACTTTGGGATATTGTAGTAGAGACCCTATATTGTACATATGTGCAAGCAGGGCCCTAGAATGTGAGTGCAAGAAATTATGTGACCAAGCCATAGGCGAGACTAAGCAGTGCCCGACCAGGTGTGGTCAATGTTGGAGAAGCTCTAGAGGACAAGGGAGAAAATTTCAAGATAAATCCTTTGGAGGAGTTCAAGAGGGATGAGTTAAGACTAATTAGTGTGAAGGAGAGATTCCCACCAATATATTTGAGGTTTTTATTAAACCAAACAAACTCTATGACTCTGTTAAGCCTAAAAAGCCCTAGAAACCCTCATTTCAGGTTGAGGCATTGTACAAATAGTTGAAGACCTAAAAACCTAAAAATCCTTGAGGATTGGGAATTTTAATAGAGGTCTCTATGGAAATTTAGCCATGGTTGTGTGAAGGAAGTGGGTGAAAAGGCCTAAAAACCTAGAGAGAAGGCCTAATTGGTGCTCTTTTCTAGTAGCCCTATTTGGAGAAGAAACTATGAAATTGGGTAGCAAGACAACTTGAACAACACCTTGGAGTTAATTTTTTGGATGAAAAAATACCTTGGAATTCTTCTCTAAACTTTTCAAATCTTGAGGAGATGAGCAAGCCTGAAAAACCCTTATTAGTCTATGTAAGGGAATGGAGCTAGGAAGTGTGCAAGCAAGCTAGGATGAAGGAGAGTTTCCTTTTGGTGGTCAGATTGGGCTAGGTCAGGGGATCCTATTGAGAAGAGGATTACTTTAGACCATAGGGTGTGAGTAGAGACCACTAGTGATCCAAGATAAGGATTAGGGAGCATAGTCTAAGCTAGTCTACCAAATCTCCCCATCACATTGTTAGTAGTTTTTAAATTCTTAGTGTTAGTAGTTGAGATAGAGTCTTTAATGTGTCCTAAGCACATAATGAGGTTGTAAATATTCCATAAGGTCATTAATGGCCTTGGATCCTTGAAACAAAGGAGGTTAATAGTCCTAAGAAATATGATTATGGCATAAATGAAAGTTTCCAAATGTTGCAAAGAAGTTGTCATGACAACATGTGCATTTATTGCAAACGTTGCATGTAACTCAGTTATCTTGGATTCCCTAAACTATAGGAGGTGGGAGATTGGCCAAAAGGCCCTTGAATCATAAAGATGGCATCTAATGTTACCTAAGCCTCAAATCTCAAGGATAGTATTATCATTGTAACAGTTTGAGTTTTATAATAGAGCTCTACAAGATTTTTTCAGTGTACATTCTGAGCTTTTATGGTGACAGTCATATCATATGGGTTGAACGTGTAAATTTAGTGATTTTTTAGTGTTCCTTAGGATTTTTCAAGACTTTTTCATTTGATAAGCTAGGTGTTTTGAGTATTTTTACTGTGTCAGCTAAATTATTTTAGTTTAAGAGTTCTCACTAGTTTTGTTTTGAACATTCATGGCTCCCCCATGAAATCTAGCCATGGGAAACACCTAAGGGTAGGTGGAAATGCAAGGGGAGTCATTAGTGTATATAAATTTAGGATTAGGATGCATGAAATTTTGGAGAGATGTTTTTATAGCTAGGCCCTAGGTGAGCAAACAGAGCCCATTTGGAGGTCTAGGCCGTGTAGTCAAGAAGGTATATTGCAGGGTAGAAAGGTAAAATGTAGATCCGAGACTTTTTCAAGAATTTTTTCATCATATCTAAATATCCTATGAAGTTTGGTTTCATACCAATCATTTACATTGAGTTTTGAGCAAGATTTCTAACAGGACACAGTCAGTCCTAGAAAGCAGGTCAATTATCCCTATTTGCCCTAGTTTGTAGGAAGGTGGTGTATGGAGGCTTCCAAGACCTAAAAATTTCAAAATATTTAGTAAGAGCCAAAAGTTTATCTGAATCCTGAATTGGTTTTGCAAGTTGTTTGAAGACTTTTGGAAAGAAAGGACAAAAGCCTCTGCAAAAGACTATAAGGATTAGGCCTATTTTAAGGTCTCTAAATGATGAATTATTGAAGCTGGTAAGGATATGATTCAAAATCCTTCTAAAATGGATCAAATGGACCAAGTTATGAATGTTTTCACAAGGACAAAGAACCATGTAATGAAGATTGGAGTTTGTGAAGAATTGGGACTTAGAGCTTTCTAAATGAGTGTGAAGAATTGTACTAAATCTAGGGTGTTAGTCTTTCAAGGTAAAGCACAAAGGATAAGAACTCTAAGAGAATAGTTAGGATTGGTCTTAGTTAATCACCTAAACCAATCAATACCTATTAGGTTCCTAGAAGAGACAAGCTAGGTCTCTTAGAAGTAGTGCAAGCAAGCCTTGGAACACTTACATCACTACTTGAGAGAGAAAGTACAAGATAAGCTTGTGACATTGGAATATGTTAATTACAAAGAACAAATAGCTAATATATTTACCAAACCACTATCAAAGGATTCTTTTGAGTATCTCTGAGGTAAGTTAGGGGTTATTCCCCTATCAAATGATCACTCAGGAAAGATGCATGTTGCATCAATTCAAGTACTCAATAGAATATTGATTTTGTGAGTTGATGCTAGTGTTCACTCTTTAGGTGAAGCCTGAAGTTGTGAAAGATGATTATGACTACAATGGAAAATCTATACATTTGAGGTATAATTTGAGAATTTTATGTATTTTTAGCATCATTTTCAAAGAGGGAGATGAATGATGATTGATAGATGCATAAGTCAATTGAGATGACTGAGATGACTTAGATTGTTTTTGATACATAGAGAGAAATGATTATCTAGTAAAGGAAAATAAAGAAGATGGAATCAGAAAAGGAAATTTTCAAAGATAGACATTAAAGAAGAATAACTCTGATAAAGGGAGATAGATTACAGATGGAAGATCAAGAAGAGAAGAATCTACTACTCAGAGGGAGTATATGAATGACAATGAAGTGTTACCATCAATAGTCAAACACTGAATATTGTTAGTGTTGTCATCAATGCCATGTTGTCATCAATTCCAAAGAGGGATATTGTTACTAAAACTGATAGTAATATTGAAGATTAATTATTATGATGAAGATGATGATGAAGACTAACCAAGATTAGAGAAATACAATAAAGTAAATAGGGTAGATTATTTATTTTCTTTTCATTGATGTCAAGCAATTGATTTTTGGTTTGTATTATTTTGCCAAATCATTCAGTATAAGATGTAAGTTGAATTAGTTAATGAGAATAAGAAATGAGATCTTGTGAAGTTGTAGAATTTAGTTGGGAAACTAAAAAAGATTAGAAAATGTTAAGATTATGATGATATAATTGTTTTCTTCCTAACATATGATTATGTTAATTCAGTAAAGCATGGTAATGAGGATTTGACAAATCGGCAAGTTAAACTATTTTGGAAACCCAACAAGAAGGGTCACTTAGTAAAGGTAAAAGTTAAAAGGAAGTGATTCAATAAAGAGAAAGGATGTAATACCTCTCCTACAGTGATACTATGATTTGATACTTTTTATTATGATGGTTAGAACTATGCACTCATGTTTTTGTTTTCATGGAGGATTATACGTTCATCAGATGATATTTATATGCTCAGTTATAGTTACTTTGATTATATGTTTATGAGATCCTAGAAGAATGTATTAGTTTTACATGTTTTATCTCATGAATGGTATACTAACCCTTATCTCAATTGGTTTATGGATACATATGTGTTTTTCATGACTCAGGACGAAGTCGTAGTTACTCACTTGGTGAGGTCCACACGATGTATCGATCCTGGTCATCTGCTTGCATATATCTGATGTGTATATCTATATGTATATGTATCTTTTCTTGGTGATGCAGGAAGTGCAGGTACCGGGTATCGTCTCCACCTGGCTCCACAGGTCTGAGCGATCCCTTAAAAATCCTCGATCGTTGTTGTTGTCATGGAGATATCATCAAGCTTCACAAAAGAAAACCTTTATCCTTGATCATTCACCTTAGGTGGGAAGTGCCGGGTCAGTTCCTGGTAGGGAGATATTATGTGGTTTATCAGTTATTAGGGTTTGGATCTTGTTCTTACTGTTAGGGATACTCAACTTTGTCAGTAGGTTATCTAGGTGAGTCCTTTTTGATCGATGTCTGTTTCAGTGACTTATCCCTGTTTAGATTTTCATGTTAGTATTAAGATCGAGTTGCTATCTGTACCTTGCATCTTCTGGTTATATAGTTATAAAATGTTAGTAAAACGAATAATGAGCCATTTATACTATATGTGTCATAAACATGTGGGTGCACACATATGCTTATGAACACATATAGGTATATTAAGGTATAAATATATATTCATAAATATAAATAAATATATATACTTAATTATATTAACAAATAGCACTAGCCTTATGGTTGTTGATAAAAATAAATTAAGAAATAAATAAAATAAGATAAAATAAAATAACTTTTGGTAATAAAACTAACTAGCTAGGAGGGAGTTGAACTCGAGACCTCCTAGAAGTTGGGGCTAGTTAGTTACCAATTGTGCTATGTGAATTCCTTGTGAGGTAAGTAATTAAATTTATTATTAAACCTTATTTTAGAGAATATTTTTAAAAATATATATATATAAACAAACTTTATTATGTTACGGGAGAAATTAGTTTCTCCTCCAACCGACTATGGAAGTTGGAGAAGTTTCTTCCCGTATAGAAACTTCTCCAACCAGATAGTTGGAGAGGAGAATTATATCTCTGATGATTGGTTCGGGTGATAGAGAGGATTTTTGGAAGGAGGAACTTTCGGAAGAAGAAGGAGGAAACAGGGAACTGGGAGAGGCTTCGGATTTCTTCAACCAGATCTTCAGAGCATCAGGTTGGAATTTTTTCCCAAAGGTTCTTATGATATGAAAGACATTTTCTCCTTTATAATATTTGTATCGTCTGTGTGAATTTCATTTGTTATATGCTGTAGGTTACAGATATTTTAGCACAGAATGAAATAAATAGATTTACTACTATAGTTTAAAATTTGTATATTTACCAGATGGAACGTAAATTGTTACAACGTGAAATCATAAAAGAATTTTGTGGTAAAATAGTAAAACCAATTTACTTTCTTCATATATGTTAAAAAATATATATAATTCAAAATTTACTTTATAAAATTTTAATTTATAAAATAAATTTTAGGAAACGAAAATCTGTTAAAAGAAATGATAAAGTATATAATATCCAAAAATATATATATATATATATATATATATATATATATATATATATATATATATATATATATATATATATTATATTATATATATAATATATATAATATTATGTGTATATTTATTTGATCCTTTTTTAAAAAAATAAATAAAAGTTTTGTTATTTCAAAAAAAAATATATATTATATTATATATATATAATATATATGATATTATATATATATAATATCTCAAAGCTGTCGTATTATGTAGCAGTTTCAAAAAAAAACAAAGCAAAATAAAAACAGTTCATACGAACTTAGGTCTAAGCAAGTAATAATTGCCAAACAATGTGAGGCAGCCGTGCGGCCGCGCGGTACCGAAGGTACCGTCGACAGTGGGAACACTGTCAGCGGCATTACCGCCGAGGCCGCCGAAAACCCTAGACAAAAATGTACTTTGCCTTGTTTCCATTTCAATTTTCGGTGGCATTAAAATATGTGAGTTGACATTTATGTTTTGTAATGTTTATTAAATTAAAGTTTAATATTATATTATATATATAATATATGAAATATTATATATATAATATAATATATGCCCAGTTATGGGTTATAATTATTGTTTAATTCAAAATTAAGTATTATATTGTATATATAACATACGAAGTATTATATATACAATATAATAGATGTGCTTTAAAATATAATTATTGTTTAATTCAAAATTGAGTATTATGTTATATATATAATATATGAAGTAATATATATATATATATATATAACATAATAGATGTGCTTTTAAGACTATGGATTATAATTGGGTATATTATATTATATATATATATATATAATATAATATACGGTTTTGTGATTACAAACCATCTCTAAGGTACATGTAATTCAATCAATAAAGTATACAATATTTTATGTATGTTGCAATCGAGAAGAAGTAAAATTTTGGAATTAGAGAAGTTTTTTTTGGAGAATTAAGTTATATGTCTTTTGCCAATTAGTAGTGAAAACTCTTTTCATTCTTAGATAAATGTTGGGATGGGGAATAGAAAACTGAAACGAACCCTTGGCCTTCTAACTTGTTAGCAATCAAACCTGTCAACTTTGTGGTCTCCTAAGCATCCTAGGTAGGTCTGTTATAATGAAATTATTGGACATGTTAGTGGTTTGCTAGGGAAACCTAACGGGAATAGGTTAGGGTTAGGAAACCTAGGAACCCCTAAGTGAGTGGCTCTCAGTGCGGGGCCGGGGCCCTAAAGTGGCTAGACCAGGATAACCGACTGATGAGTTAATTAACCAAGTGATAACCAATAAAATTTAAGGGATGGGTTCAAACATTAAAAAGATTTAGTTGTGCCTTGCCCATGCCATTAGCGCTAGGACAGGCTATGGATGGGAGTGGGAGAAGGTACCTATGCGTAGGTACAAGTCGAATGGCACTTGTCTGTATGAAAGGCATTCGATTTCCGCATGTGTCTACTTGGGGGCCGGGGCCCAGTGTGGCTAGTACCAGGACAACCCAAGGGGTGAGGGCTATGCGATGACACTCACTTAGGTTGTTGCTTAGGATTTCCTACCCAAACCTTAGAATCCCTGGTGAAATGTACCTTACTTGTGTGAAATGTTAACCAACCCTTTTGGTAAAACCTAGTAAGTTTCTTCTTGTGGGCTTGGTGTTTATCTCCTAGCACGGGGGGTGAAACTTTACCAGTTTCACATGGTTGGGTGGAAAATCTTTCTATCGAGGTATCTTGTGCAGATGTAAACAACTCAAGATTCATATTTGTCTGAGCACCTGTGGAAGAATGAAGATTTGTACTTTTTCATGTTGTAAACTTATGTATTCTCCTATCAGGAGTCTAAATGTAATGTAATTTTCAAATGATGTAATAATGGGTAGCCGTAGTAAAAGGGTTATATGGGATGTTTAATGTATGTTGGAAAGATGTAAATTTTGTTATGTATCAAGTTGTGCAAAATGTTGATGAATCATTTATTGTTCTATTGAAATATGTAGTTAGATGAAATGGAATTATAGTTATTGAAAAGTTTTAGATGGAATTTATCTTTAAATGTGTTTAAGTATTTTTCAATAAAGAATCTGAAATGGAATTTGAATGGTTAGTAAATGTTGTTAAAATGTTTATCAATTCTCAATAAGTTATACATTTACACTTAAGGGAACCTTGGAAAGAAGTTAGAAAATGTTTTGTTTATTATAAACTTTAAAAGTTCAAAATTTTTCGTTAAACTCTACTTAGGTTTTCTTTTATGAAGTAAACCTTTGTGTATTTTCCTGGTTCCCTTGCGGGGCATGACATCTTTGGTATCAGAGCACTAAGTTGCTACACTGGGACCTAAAGAAATTGGGTCCATGTACCTTAAACTTACACTACACCTTAGGAAAACTCAAAATGAAAATCAAAAACCATAAACTCATCATTCTTCTTAACTCATGGCAGGATGCCACCTGTAACCCGTGGTCGTAGAGGAGGTGCCCAAAATACTCCTCCTAGATCCCAACACGAAGATTCTCAAGAAGAAGAACAATACGAGGAACAAGGGGAACAATCTAACAATCAATCAGGAGGCTTTCAGGGAGCCCAAGTAACAGAGTTACTACAACAAATCCTTCAGAGGTTAGAGGCAGGGCAGGATAGAGGCCAGCATGGGGAGAATGGTACTCACCATGAGGAAAGAGAAAGAAGTCCTAGGAGGAGAGACCAGACATTGGAAGAGGATGCCCTACGGGCTTCTCATATGCGGGATCTCCTTAGAACCAAGACAAACCCATTTAAGGGAACACAAGGTGGAACTTCCGCACAAACTTGGTTGCTAGAATTAGAAAGGCTTTTCTCCATGCACCCATACCACAGTAACACCAAAGCCCGGTTTGCAGTTATTCACCTTAGAGACTTTGCATCCACATGGTGGGAAACAGAAAGAGAGAAACTTCACTTAGACATCACCACCCTTTCTTGGGAACTATTCCTAGAACTTTTTCGAGCTAAATTTCTATCTGACCATTGGAGGCGGGACAGAGCTGAAGAATTTCATAATCTAAGACAGCTTAATATGTCAGTGGATGACTATGAGAGGAAGTTCTTGGAACTCAAGCCATATTCAGGGTTTAAGGATGACGAACCTATGTTAACTCAACACTTTCTCAGAGGGCTCAACAGTCGTTTGGCCTGCAGTGTAAGAATGTTTGAACCTCAGACTATAAATGAAGCAGTCATTAAGGCTCGTCTTGAAGAGCAAAACATAGCCTTGGGGTTAGGAAGTCGAACCAGTGGCCAAGGTGGCAATACTTTCCAGGTTGGGTCAGGGAATCAATTTCAAGGCACACCTAAGAACTATCCACCTAAAGGAAACCAAAACCAACACAAAAGGAAGTTTGTCAGCAACAACTACAGCAACAATCAGAATGGAAACAAAAGTAAAAGTGGGGGCTCTCAATTTAATAATTCACACAACTGGCAACGTGCAAAACAATTCCCAAACCGTCAGCCAGCTTCGAGTATGCCTCAGAACTCTAGTCGGGGTAGCTTCCAGCAATCTAGTGCACCTTCTGCAGGAAGAAATTTTGTCAAGAACACGGGATGTTACTCTTGTGGGCAGCATGGGCACATTGCAGTTAATTGCCCTCAGAAATCTTCTTCAGCAGTTAGTTTTAGACAGGCCACTTCAGAACCTATAGTAGGTAACTCAGGCAGATCCCATCGAGCATTTTCTGCTGCAAACCATGGACAAGCCAATAGTCAGGGGACAGTCATTGAAACTCCAGGTTTGTTAGAGGGTATCTCTACCACCGTTTTGTTTGATTCAGGAGCAACAGATTCTTTTATTTCATCCTCTTTAGTAGAGCAATGTGGGCTGAAGGCAGTAAGGCAGGAAGATAGGTGGCAGGTTGAACTAGCCTCCGGGGCAAGGGTAGTCTCTGACGCCTGTGTTCAAAGTTGTAGTTTGGAACTTGGACCTTTCTCTACCTTAGTGGATCTTAGAGTGATTCCTTTGGGATCATATGGAGTAGTGTTGGGCATGGATTGGTTGGATGCTCACAAAGCCACTTTGGATTGTCGAAACAAAAGTGTTCAATGCACTGATGACTTGGGGAAAACTAAGAAGATTTTTGGGGTTCAATCATCCATCTCTCTCCACATGATTTCCGCGATGCAGCTTAAGAGGTGCATGCGCAAAGGATGCCAACTTTTTGCAGTCACAATGGAGGAGTTAGATCAAGAAGAGAGTAGGGAGATATCATTAGATCACCCCCTTTTACAAGAATACTTGGATGTTTTTCCAAAAGAAATTCCAGGGATGCCACCTAAGAGGGACATAGATTTTCGAATTGAATTGGTGCCGGGAGCAGAACCAATTTCCAAAGCTCCGTACCATATGACCACACAAGAACTTGAGGAACTCAAGGTTCAGCTAGAAGAACTTTTAGAAAAAGGGTTTATAAGACCTAGTGTGTCACCTTGGGGAGCGCCAGTGATATTTGTAAAGAAGAAAGATGGATCCCTCCAATTATGTATTGACTATCGTCAACTGAACAAGGTTACTATCAAAAATCGGTATCCTCTACCTCGCATTGATGACCTATTTGATCAGATGAAAGGGGCAAAAATATTCTCTAAGATAGATCTCAAGTCAGGCTATCATCAACTGAGAATTCAAGAAGCTGATATTCATAGAACAGCTTTTCGCACCAGGTATGGCCATTATGAGTTCACGGTGGTGCCCTTTGGGTTAACAAATGCTCCTTCCGTATTTATGAGCTTGATGAATGGAGTGTTTAGAACTTACTTGGACAAATTTGTGATAGTGTTCTTAGATGATATCTTGGTTTACTCCAAAACTCTTGAAGAACACGAGGTTCATCTTCGGCAAGTATTGCAGTGCCTTAGGGAGAACCAACTGTATGCAAATGCTGAAAAGTATGAATTCTTTCAAACTAAGGTTAAGTATCTTGGGCATGTCATATCAGGAAATGGCATTGCTGTTGATCCAGATAAAATTCAAGCCATAGTAGGGTGGCCAACTCCTACTAATGTTCCTGAGATTCGCAGTTTTATGGGTTTAGCCGGGTATTACAGAAGGTTTGTCAAAGATTTTTCTCGGGTTGCTCACCCCATTACTTCACTTCAAAGGAAGGGTAAGAAGTTTGTTTGGTTAGAAAAGTGTGAGGCCGCTTTCCAAACCCTGAAAGACAGATTGACCAGTGCTCCAATTTTGGTAGTTCCCGAGCCATCCGAAAATTTTGTAGTATGCACAGATGCTTCTCTAGAGGGGATCAGGGCAGTTCTTATGCAAGAAGGAAAGGTTGTGGCTTATGAGTCAAGAAAACTCAAGGATCATGAACTCAACTACCCCACCCACGACCTTGAACTTGCCGTAGTTGTTCATGCCTTGGTGAAATGGAGACACTTTCTGTTGGGTCACAAGTTTGAACTCCAAACAGATCATAGAAGTCTTCAGTACATCTTCTCCCAACCCAATCTCAATGCTAGGCAGCGAAGGTGGATGGAATTTTTATGCGAATATGAGTTCGAAGTTAAGTATGTTCAAGGTAAAACAAATGTGGTGGCAGATGCTCTGAGTAGGCGCCGACATACTCTTTCAGTCGTAACCCTTAGCACAGATTTGGAGAGCAGAATCAGGGAGGCCCTTACTACTGACCCTTGGTATCAGGAAGTTAAGTTAGAGATTGAGTCAGGGAGGCCTTTGGAAGGTCGCTTCTCAGGATACTCATTGGATTCAGTAGGGTTTCTAAAACAACAGAATAGAATCTATGTTCCCATGGTCGGAGATCTTCGTGCACTTATCCTTTTGGAAAGTCACAAGGCCCCCTATTCGGCACATCCAGGGGTGAAGAAAATGTATGCCAACCTACGACCGTTGTAATACTGGTCAGGGATGAAGAGGGATATAGCAGACTATGTGGCTAGATGTTTAGAGTGTCAGAGAGTGAAGGCCGAACATCAGCACCCTGCAGGTCTATTGCAACCTCACCTAGTGCCAGAATGGAAATGGGATAACATTTCCATGGATTTTATAGTGGGACTTCCAGTTACTCCTAGGAGACATGATGCTATCATGGTAACGGTGGATAGGCTGACCAAGGTAGCTCATTTCTCTCCTATACAGTCTTCCTATTCAGCATCTTCTGTGGCCAGAATATTTATGAAGGATATTGTGAGACTCCACGGCATTCCTAGGAAAATCATATCTGATCGTGATCCAGTATTCACCTCAGCTCTTTGGACATCTCTTCAGCATGCTTTAGGGACTCAGCTTAACTTTAGTTCAGCCTATCACCCGGAGACAGATGGACAGACAGAGCGAGTCAATCAGGTCCTCGAGGATATGCTCAGGATGTATGTTATGGACAGGCAGACCCATTGGGAGGAGTACCTCTACTTGGTAGAATTTGCATATAACAATGGTTATCACAGTTCCATAGGCATGTCCCCTTTTCAGGCATTGTATGGTCGCCCTTATCGTACTCCCTTGAGCTGGGATCAGTTAGAGGATAGGGTACTTTTGGGGCCTGAAATGTTGCAGGACATGGAGGATCAGGTCAGGCGCATCAGAGAGCACATTGTGATAGCTCAGGATAGACAGAAGAAGTACGCCGACGCTCACAGGATTGATGTACTTTTTTCTCCTGGTGATAGAGTATTTTTGAGGGTTCGTCCACGAAAGAGCCCAATCCGTTATGGAAAAGGCTCTAAGTTGGCACCCCGGTTTGTTGGTCCTTTCGAGGTCCTAGAGAGGATAGGACCAGTAGCCTATCAGCTTGCCTTGCCGCCCAGCCTTGCTCATATTCATGATGTATTCCATGTTTCAGTTCTTAGAAAGTATATTCCTGATGTGACTCATGTTTTGGATTGGAATGCATTACAGGTAGCAGATGGGCAGCTAGCTTTAGAGCCAATACGTATTTTGCAGCAGCGGACACTGACCCTCAGGGGTCGCAGCATAGAGCAGGCAAGGGTCCAATGGGACCCCAATGATGAATCTTCTGCCACATGGGAAGATGCCACTAGGATTAGAGATGCTTATTCGTACTTGTTTGTAGGCTTCCAGGAGTAAGCCTAACTCTAGGGGGGGAGGATGTAATACCTCTCCTACAGTGATACTATGATTTGATACTTTTTATTATGATGGTTAGAACTATGCACTCATGTTTTTGTTTTCATGGAGGATTATACGTTCATCAGATGATATTTATATGCTCAGTTATAGTTACTTTGATTATATGTTTATGAGATCCTAGAAGAATGTATTAGTTTTACATGTTTTATCTCATGAATGGTATACTAACCCTTATCTCAATTGGTTTATGGATACATATGTGTTTTTCATGACTCAGGACGAAGTCGTAGTTACTCACTTGGTGAGGTCCACACGATGTATCGATCCTGGTCATCTGCTTGCATATATCTGATGTGTATATCTATATGTATATGTATCTTTTCTTGGTGATGCAGGAATTGCAGGTACCGGGTATCGTCTCCACCTGGCTCCACAGGTCTGAGAGATCCCTTAAAAATCCTCGATCGTTGTTGTTGTCATGGAGATATCATCAAGCTTCACAAAAGAAAACCTTTATCCTTGATCATTCACCTTAGGTGGGAAGTGCCGGGTCAGTTCCTGGTAGGGAGATATTATGTGGTTTATCAGTTATTAGGGTTTGGATCTTGTTCTTACTGTTAGGGATACTCAACTTTGTCAGTAGGTTATCTAGGTGAGTCCTTGTTGATCGATGTCTGTTTCAGTGACTTATCCCTGTTTAGATTTTCATGTTAGTATTAAGATCGAGTTGCTATCTGTACCTTGCATCTTCTGGTTATATAGTTATAAAATGTTAGTAAAACGAATAATGAGCCATTTATACTATATGTGTCATAAACATGTGGGTGCACACATATGCTTATGAACACATATAGGTATATTAAGGTATAAATATATATTCATAAATATAAATAAATATATATACTTAATTATATTAACAAATAGCACTAGCCTTATGGTTGTTGATAAAAATAAATTAAGAAATAAATAAAATAAGATAAAATAAAATAACTTTTGGTAATAAAACTAACTAGCTAGGAGGGAGTTGAACTCGAGACCTCCTAGAAGTTGGGGCTAGTTAGTTACCAATTGTGCTATGTGAATTCCTTGTGAGGTAAGTAATTAAATTTATTATTAAACCTTATTTTAGAGAATATTTTAAAAAAAATATATATATAAACAAACTTTATTATGTTACGGGAGAAATTAGTTTCTCCTCCAACCGACTATGGAAGTTGGAGAAGTTTCTTCCCGTATAGAAACTTCTCCAACCAAATAGTTGGAGAGGAGAATTATATCTCTGATGATTGGTTCGGGTGATAGAGAGGATTTTTGGAAGGAGGAACTTTCGGAAGAAGAAGGAGGAAACAGGGAACTGGGAGAGGCTTCGGATTTCTTCAACCAGATCTTCAGAGCATCAGGTTGGAATTTTTTCCCAAAGGTTCTTATGATATGAAAGACATTTTCTCCTTTATAATATTTGTATCGTCTGTGTGAATTTCATTTGTTATATGCTGTAGGTTACAGATATTTTAGCACAGAATGAAATAAATAGATTTACTACTATAGTTTAAAATTTGTATATTTACCAGATGGAACGTAAATTGTTACAACGTGAAATCATAAAAGAATTTTGTGGTAAAATAGTAAAACCAATTTACTTTCTTCATATATGTTAAAAAATATATATAATTCAAAATTTACTTTATAAAATTTTAATTTATAAAATAAATTTTAGGAAACGAAAATCTGTTAAAAGAAATGATAAAGTATATAATATCCAAAAATATATATATATATATATATATATATATATATATATATATATATATATATATATATATATATATATATTATATTATATATATAATATATATAATATTATGTGTATATTTATTTGATCCTTTTTAAAAAAATAAAATAAAAGTTTTGTTATTTCAAAAAAATATATATATTATATTATATATATATAATATATATGATATTATATATATATAATATCTCAAAGCTGTCGTATTATGTAGCAGTTTCAAAAAAAAACAAAGCAAAATAAAAATAGTTCATACGAACTTAGGTCTAAGCAAGTAATAATTGCCAAACAATGTGAGGCAGCCGTGCGGCCGCGCGGTACCGAAGGTACCGTCGACAGTGGGAACACTGTCAGCGGCATTACCGCCGAGGCCGCCGAAAACCCTAGACAAAAATGTACTTTGCCTTGTTTCCATTTCAATTTTTGGTGGCATTAAAATATGTGAGTTGACATTTATGTTTTGTAATGTTTATTAAATTAAAGTTTAATATTATATTATATATATAATATATGAAATATTATATATATAATATAATATATGCCCAGTTATGGGTTATAATTATTGTTTAATTCAAAATTAAGTATTATATTGTATATATAACATACGAAGTATTATATATACAATATAATAGATGTGCTTTAAAATATAATTATTGTTTAATTCAAAATTGAGTATTATGTTATATATATAATATATGAAGTAATATATATATATATATATATATATATATATATATATATATATATATATATATATAACATAATAGATGTGCTTTTAAGACTATGGATTATAATTGGGTATATTATATTATATATATATATATATATATAATATAATATACGGTTTTGTGATTACAAACCATCTCTAAGGTACATGTAATTCAATCAATAAAGTATACAATATTTTATGTATGTTGCAATCGAGAAGAAGTAAAATTTTGGAATTAGAGAAGTTTTTTTTGGAGAATTAAGTTATATGTCTTTTGCCAATTAGTAGTGAAAACTCTTTTCATTCTTAGATAAATGTTGGGATGGGGAATAGAAAACTGAAACGAACCCTTGGCCTTCTAACTTGTTAGCAATCAAACCTGTCAACTTTGTGGTCTCCTAAGCATCCTAGGTAGGTCTGTTATAATGAAATTATTGGACATGTTAGTGGTTTTCTAGGGAAACCTAACGGGAATAGGTTAGGGTTAGGAAACCTAGGAACCCCTAAGTGAGTGGCTCTCAGTGCGGGGCCGGGGCCCTAAAGTGGCTAGACCAGGATAACCGACTGATGAGTTAATTAACCAAGTGATAACCAATAAAATTTAAGGGATGGGTTCAAACATTAAAAAGATTTAGTTGTGCCTCGCCCATGCCATTAGCGCTAGGACAGACTATGGATGGGAGTGGGAGAAGGTACCTATGCGTAGGTACAAGTCGAATGGCACTTGTCTGTATGAAAGGCATTCGATTTCCGCATGTGTCTACTTGGGGGCCGGGGCCCAGTGTGGCTAGTACTAGGACAACCCAAGGGGTGAGGGCTATGCGATGACACTCACTTAGGTTGTTGCTTAGGATTTCCTACCCAAACCTTAGAATCCCTGGTGAAATGTACCTTACTTGTGTGAAATGTTAACCAACCCTTTTGGTAAAACCTAGTAAGTTTCTTCTTGTGGGCTTGGTGTTTATCTCCTAGCACGGGGGGTGAAACTTTACCAGTTTCACATGGTTGGGTGGAAAATCTTTCTATCGAGGTATCTTGTGCAGATGTAAACAACTAAAGATTCATATTTGTCTGAGCACCTGTGGAAGAATGAAGATTTGTACTTTTTCATGTTGTTGTAAACTTATGTATTCTCCTATCAGGAGTCTAAATGTAATGTAATTTTCAAATGATGTAATAATGGGTAGCCGTAGTAAAAGGGTTATATGGGATGTTTAATGTATGTTGGAAAGATGTAAATTTTGTTATGTATCAAGTTGTGCAAAATGTTGATGAATCATTTATTGTTCTATTGAAATATGTAGTTAGATGAAATGGAATTATAGTTATTGAAAAGTTTTAGATGGAATTTATCTTTAAATGTGTTTAAGTATTTTTCAATAAAGAATCTGAAATGGAATTTGAATGGTTAGTAAATATTGTTAAAATGTTTATCAATTCTCAATAAGTTATACATTTACACTTAAGGGAACCTTGGAAAGAAGTTAGAAAATGTTTTGTTTATTATAAACTTTAAAAGTTCAAAATTTTTCGTTAAACTCTACTTAGGTTTTCTTTTATGAAGTAAACCTTTGTGTATTTTCCTGGTTCCCTTGCGGGGCATGACAAAGGAACTCAAGGCACTGAGTAGGAAAGATTTAGGCACTGAGCTAAGTTAACTAAAATTCAAAGTTATACAATGAGAAAGGAACATGAATTAAATACAAGGATTGGAATGATATTTAATCATCAGATATGATGAGATGGATAGTTATGATGACAAGAAAATTTAGTTATGATATCTATGGTTATGAAAATTCAATATGAAGATCTATGAAAAGATCTAAACAACAAAAACAAAAGGAATAGATTTCTAGAAAAGTGCAAGTTCCGAGGTGAAAACAAAACATATTACCAAGATCTAGATATAGTGAATAAGATTATGAAATGAATTGGACAACTAATATTGATTAAAGGAAAATATATTAGAGGAGATTATGAGGCAAAATTTTCTATATAAAGGATGGATTTTCATTAACAAATAGCTGGAAAAGTGAAGAAAAGAAGAGTCACTGACTCATTCATTGAAGAAGGAACATAGAGATTTCGAGTGGGAAAGTAGGATTTGATGAAGTGTTAAAGCCAGTGGAAAGTGAAGAATTGAAGTAAAGATTTAAGAGAACACAAAGGATTTGGTTAAGAAAAGGTATTTGCAAATTTATAGGTCAATATATTTAATTTTTCTTATTAGAATTTGTAAGAGACAAATATCTAAACCGATTACACATAAGAGTATTATTGTAAAATCCTTGAAAAAGGTGACATTCTAGAAAGATTGTCTATAGTCCTCTAATAAGGTTACTCCTAACATGGTTAATATTCTAATAGATCTGACATAGATCCCTTGACTACATCACACGTAACAGTGTGTATTGTAATCTTTAACTAGATTGGCTCTTAACTAGGCATACTTCAAAAGAGTATTTTATTAGTGGGTGACAATTCCCACATTGGTTTTTCCCAAACTGGGTTTGCAAGATAAATAATGATATTACATGTTGTGAATAGTTGATGTGATTGATTTAGTGATTGTTAAATTTTATTTATGATTGTTGGTAAATAGTAAACCATGTCTAACCGAGTTAACCAATTAAAAGATTTATAGGTATTTGGAATCAAGGATTACTGATTCACCCCCCTCTTTGTAATCCAACAAATATTGCAATGCACACTATCAAGTGTGACTTGGTTAGGAAATTTACCTCAGATCTATTAGGATCTTCACTCTTTTAGGAATGACCAGGTTAAAGAGCTTCAAAACCTCTTTCTAGAATGTTACCTTTTTCAATGATTTTCAAATAGCATTGTTAAGTCTACTCAATTAAGTGATTTTCAATTTAAAATGTTAATAAGAAATAGTAAATAAGTTAACCTATAAATTTTCAACTATCCTTTGCATAATCAGATCCTTTGTGCACTCTATCTTCACAATACTTCATCAAATTTTATCTTTCTGACTCAAAATTTACCTTTTTGTTCTTCACTGCATCATTCAGTGACTCTTCAAATCTTCAACATGCTAGCCATTTGTCCATCCAAACTCATCCTTTAGATAGACCTTGATTTTTTTCTTAAACTCCTTTATCATATTTTCTTTTAATCAATCGCATTTGTCTAATACATTTTAAAAATAATTTTAGAGCTCGATAAAATATTTTCTCATCCTCTTGGAACTTGTTCCTTCTCTTTTTTCTTCTTAGATCTTACCGTAGATCATCAATCTGAATTTTCCTAATTTTAGATCTCTCTAACTAACTCTTACTCATCATTAGGATCTCCTAGCTCATCATAGCTCAACATTAAATGTCATTTTGATCATCTTATTTATTTTTTGTTCCTTTCTCAATGTCCTTTCAATTAAATTTTGGTTAACTTTCCTTTGTGACTAAAACCTTTTGCTCAGTTTCTTGAGCTCCTTTTTCTTTACTGAAACATTACTTTCTTTTATTGAATGACTTTTTCTACTCGGTAGCCACAACCATTTATCTTACCAACTTGACTAATCTTCCTTACTGATTTGATATAATTGAATGTTAGGTAGAAAAAAACTACATCACCATAACCTTACCATTTTCTGATCTATATCATCTACCTAATTAATTTCTTCATCTTCTTTACTTTACTCAAGTTATATCATACTCCAAATGATATGGAAACATAATATAAATCAGATATCAATTTCTTGATATCAATTACAACATTAAACTGATCTAATCATTCTACAAAGTTGTATTCCTACGATCTTTGTCAGAATTCATCATCAGTTAACAATCTCTAACATTACTATCAGTTATAGTAAGAATCTAAATATTAGTGTGGATTGTCCATGATTGAATATAGATTATTTCAATAGAATCTCAAATAAAAATATGTTACTTAATCTGCAATATACTTTTATTCATGCTGAAAAATTGAAGAAGTCTATTCATTTGAATATATTTTTATCGATATTGATTTAGTTTCAAATGTATGGTTTTATTTTCTCACTAAAAAATAATCAATGCTTACTAAATCTCCCCTTATATTACTTGCACCAACTAGAGATTCAACATTCAACATTGGAGCATCCACATTTCACTTGAAGTTAAGAATTCTAGTAAAAGACTTTACTAGACTAGAAGAAACAAGGCTCATAACTTGTCAAGAATAAATATCGCATTCAAATATATGTTTATTAATAAAATGAGATTCATTAGAGAGAATTTTCTATAGTACAAAGATTCTTCACTTTTTCAAGCTTTTTCACAAAATGCAAATATAAAATTTACAAGTATATAGTGAACCTTCACTAACTTATTTCTCATAGTATTGCAAGTAAAGTCATAACTATTAATTAAGTTGAATTAAATTCTCATTGTGAGCTTGATATAGAATTATTGATCTTTGAGAATGAAATATTAATATTAACTTATCAGGTATGGATAAATATGGTTCTTGTAAACAACACTTAGGGTATGTTCAACTAACTGTATATATACCAGAAAGTACCCCACAAGAACTACAATTGTATATCATGTTTAATTTTGACAATTACTCTAGATTCTTATTTGACAGTCAAAATATTCAAATAGTTCCTATTAGTGATATGAAAATATTTTAATCAACCCCAACACCATTGAGATGGTCATGGACATTGACTAAAAAAAAATCACAAGGTTTGACACTTGTAAAAGAAAAATTTGATATCAGACTAGCTAAAAGAATAAGAATAAAATTTATTGCAATATCTCATGTATATCCTTTAAGAGGATTGAGAATAATTCTACCATTATCATATGATGATTATAATAAAATAAAAAGAGAAAGCCATATGATATGAGAAAATCTAAAGAAAATAGGTTGAAAACATTAGAAATAAGTTCATGTAATATATATTCATAATGATTGATAATTTAATGTAATGAATATCAACTTTGTTTACCTGATTTAATTAAATAATAATATTTTTTTGGTTACACTTATTTTATTTTCAATTAATTTTACTAAATTTATATTGTTCCATAATAAATGTTGGTATTAAATTAATTATGATATCACAAATTTTTTTAATGAAATGTAAAATTAAACATATGGTTAATTGTATCATAATACTTCACATCATATAACATAATACAATAAAAATCATTATTATAATCATACACACAAGATAAATAACTCCATCATTATTGTAACCTTCATTTTGATGGCAATAATATTATAACCCTAATTGTACCTTTACGACTATAAATAAAATAAAAGTAATTTTAACTCTAACATCATTGTCATAAATAATATATTCAACTCAATTATAATTTTTATTTCTAAACCCTATCACTAATTATAATTCCAACTCTTGATCTTAACGTACAACTTGTAACTCTAACATTAATAGTAACACTATATTAGTGTCTAATTTTGATCCTTATGTTCATAATATGTATTCATATTTATGTTTAATAATTAATATATAATCCTTAATATTGACACAATAAAACTAATAGTATACAAAGAAAACTATGAAAATAACACTAAAAATACTAAACCCTAACCATAACACTAAACTAAATCAAACAACACTCCTAAGTCTCAACCAAATTTAACACTAACCCTTTCTAAATTAGGTTTAATATTTTAGTCTCAATCTTAGCTTTAATTGTATAGATAATATTATTAATGAGCCATATCGCCTGACCAAATTTTGTAAAAGAAATAAGCCAATTTGCATCACAATCTTCAACATAATCAAACTATAAACCAAATTGAACTCTAGTACTAATATTAAAGTAAATTGATTCTTGATTATGAACTTGATTAAATAGTTTGCTAAACTTAGCCCTAGATTGAGTGAAACCCTAACCCTCACACTAAATCAAAACCTAAATTGGAGTATAAAAATAATCCTAAATATAAATATACCTTAAGCTTAAGACTAATTAAAAACCCAAACTAAATTACAGTACTATCCCTAAATATAATTAAACATTATACCTAATTCGAATAGAAAACATAAATTCAATATTGAGATTAAATAAATTGTTAATCCTATGACCTCTTGTCACTCAGGATTGCACCTGAGTATGGATAAGTGTAGAACCTAGCAATCCCATGAAACATGGGACTACTCTCAGGCTATGGGTAACCTATTAGAGAGTACACCTCTAGATTAGGGGATGGCTTCCCCTTGAATCACCTAAAACTGAATTAAACTTTGAAGGAAAAGGGAGAGAGAGTGCATGAAACTGAAAAATAATCTAGGCGATTCACCAAATTTTGAATAGATCCACAAATTGAAGCAAAACTCACAATGAGACTTGAAATAACTTTATGATTTACAACCCAACCCTATTGCCTTGACAATCCTTGAAATAAAGAGGTATTTACATTAAAAGAAGGGAAAAACTTCAACAACTTAAAACCAAATTTACATAGATTAGAACAACTGCAAAACACCTTCCTGAATATTCAACTTGAACAAACATGCAAAGTAAAGGATGAAACATCACAATAACTTTGACATGAATTCAAATAGGAAAACTCAAAAAATAAAAAAGATGAGAGGGAATCTACTTTATTTCTAGTGAAATGAGCCAAATACATTAATCTGCTTCTCCAGAGCTACAAGCTTTCACCTCCAAGAAAGAGGGAAAGAAGAACTAGCCTCAATCACCAAAGGTGAGAGGTATCAAAAGAAAACCTATCTACATCTGCATTCATGACCACCACCTCCTAAAGATGGAAAATAACTACAAATAGGCCCATGATCATGTCTCTTAAATCTATATGCTAGATTCCTGAGATTCTAGGGGGGCAAGGAAAGTGGGGCCCTAAAAATAGATAGTCAAAAGAATGACCCTACCCACTAAGTCATGCCTTATAAATGATATCTGACAAGGGCTTATAAAATGCCAGTTGTCAATATTTACAATAGGACTTTCTTGCAATGACTTTACATTAAATCTCCTACCCCTACATAAAAATATGTGGATTTTAATTACATTAACAAATAGTTCTCAACCCCAAAAGATAGGGGAAAACATATTTGAAATGTGTACACTTCTTGTACATCCACTTATCATATAATTGTTAAAAGAGATAGGCCCCCCTATGCTAAAACATGTGGCTTTTGATATAATTTTAAAAAAAATTCTCAACCCAATATGAAAAAGGGAAAACAAATTTTTAAAAACATTTACATCTTAATAAAAGAAAACCCACATATCTCAAGCTGCTCAAAATAAAAATAATGGAACTCAATCCTAGAAAATGAGAATAGAAATAATAAAACATTTAAAAACCCTTTCTCAAAAGGAAAGCTACTGGCACTGGGCTTCTTCGATCCACACTTGGCAAGTTTCTATTTCAACTGGCACTCTATTGAACTGGATCTCTGAGTTTGATTGAGGAAACAACAACCCTTTCTCCTATTCATGGCATTATTGTAGAAGATAGGCTTATTTGATTTCACTCATAGCACTATTATCTCGATGGCACCGTTTCTCTGCAATTTGTATTTTCATTGATAATTGTATCTCTATAATCTCGTATAACAATGGATTTGATGCTACTGTATTTTTGAGGGTATCATGAACTTGATTGCTGTATTTTCTATTATTTTCAATATGGCCTGTGAAATCTATCCTGGCATCATGAAATGAAATAGATTTTGTTGTGAATTTCTTTTGTTAACTCTCCCTCTTGATTTTTAAGGGCATCATTGCATATGTATTTACTTTTGAAGAAATAGGGCACCAAGTTGTAACATGTTATTTGCATTTGACCTGGCATTCATTTTGAAGATATTGGCATCTTTGTTTATATAGCCCGTGAGAAAATGCATCTAGGGCATCAATGAATATGAATTTGCTACTGAATTGAGGGCCCGTGAAATCTTGTTAGGGCATCAATGTGTTTTGAATTCTCTGCATCCTCCATTCATATGGATTGCATGTCCCCTAGGCTAGGGCATCAAGATTTTGTATTTGTTTCTTGTTATTTATTTGTATCTTGCATTTGATATTGAGTGTGGCTATGATAGCATTGTTGTATTGCTATGGCATGCAACCTGAGAGCTAGGGCACTATCCTTATTTAATCTCTCTATTATGGTGCCAAGCATATGATTCACCACTCTTGTATTTTGGAGGGCATGACAATGGCACTGTTGGTGACTCACTACATTCACTATTGTTTATTCTTTTTGGCATTGGATTTCATAACCCACACACTAGGGTATTGGACTTGCAATTTGTAGGGCACTATTGAAATTGATGGCATTTGGTATTTTGTATTGTATTTCCACCTTTGACTTGTCATGATGCTTTCTTTGAAATTATATTAAGGGTAATAGCAGCCTATAATTTTATGGCATATGCTAGCTTGAATTCTTTGCACTGTGAGAACTAGGGCATGTGCAATATATAGCACTATTGCTTTGTTTGAATAGGGCATGGTACTGATTGTATTTACTGGTTATTTCTTTAATGCAGCCTGAGAACTTAATAGGGTATTTCTTACTATTCTTTCTATCCTTATAGCACTCCACACATTTGTGATTTGAAGTATTTTTATTCCTTGTATATAGCCTAAGAGCTATAAGGCATAATATCATGCTTTGGTGATCATTTTGGTTTTGCCTATTTTCTGTTGCATGAATACTTGTGGTGGTGCCATCTCTATTGTATGCTTACATATTTGAATACCATGCTATGGTATTCATCTAGTGTACTATCATGTATCAAATGTTTATCACTTGGGATATTATGACATATTGAGTCCCTTTTCAATTTCTCATAATGCAGATTTGAAGTACATCTATGCTATAATATTAATGCATTGAGTTTTAGCTTTGAAGAACCATGTGTTGTACCTTCTCTGATCATATGGATTTAATGTGCCTTTATCATGCTGATGATGAAGTATATCCCCTGAAACTACCAGTGTTCTATTTTTAGTGCTTGCATTTATCTTCGTGCCCCTTTGAGTGTCCCACTGATACTACCACTTACTGAGTGGCCCCTACATGATTCAGTGCCTCTCCTTGAGATGGTTAAGGTTCCTAGAAACTCTATGTGAATAGAGCTTCTGAAAAACCTCACCATTTTAGTGTAGGGTACTAGGAGACTCAATACTGATCACGGGGTTTGAAACCTGTATCTACACATGGAACAAACACATTAGTAAAAATAATGGTATCATTTATTTCCAGAGCCTCTTTGATGCACATGCCCCGAGCATAGATCATGCCAGAGGTGTATAGCTGAGTACATGTATGCTTGCTATAGATGTTGTGGAACCATTCATTGCTTAGATCCATTGGATCTAACCCCTCTATTTTCCTCTCTCTATAGGTTCAGGATCACAGGAGCACAGCGGGCACACTGAAGATCAAGTCTCATTACCAGGAAATGTCTGGTACCCCTGCATCTATGCTTCATTAATTATGTGTATTTGCACTTACTTATGTAATTATTTCATTGGCTATGCTCACAACATGTGTGAGCTCAAATAATTTTCCATTTTAGATCTTTCTTTATGTACAATGTAATCAGAATATTGGCACATGTAATCTTAGATGTAGTTTATTTCCTTTCCCTTTCATGTACTTTGCAAATGAAATGAACCCAAATCTTAAGTGAGACCACTTAATAATGAAAACTAGGGTACAGTAACTCATCAAGTAATTATGTCTCCAAAGGTGTGTAAAAATATGACAACATTTAGGTGACCTCTATGGAGTGCTTGCCTGCTAAGCATGTTGACCAATTGCCTTATAGATCCATTGGGCATAGAGTCCTGAAGCCTCAAACTGAACCTATCTCCTTAGAACAACCAACCCCCTTCTCTTCAAAACCATTAACTATAGGAGATAGCTTCTCTAGCTTATTTCTACTCAAAACAAACTGGAAACAAACTTGTGCCAGACACTTAGGGGACACAAAAAACTAGAAACTCCTATCCTACCCTACTCTAACTAGTCTGAGCAAACTGGTTAAACAAATCCATTAACTGGATTGTTGAAATACCTTCCCATTCTCCTCAAAATATTATACTTTTCATATTTGATGCCAACGAAGAGAACATGGAACACATAAATGTATTGGACTATCTGGCATATCATCTTTTGAATTTGGTATACCAGATTACTAACCTCAACCAGATCATAGGTGTTGTCCTCCTAGGGAGGTTGATAAGGTTGAGTAAGCTCCTAGTCACCAGTGAGTGGACTTCTAACATCACCCTCCATTGATTCCTTGAGTATTCATGTTTCATTTGATCCCATCTGTGCTAGTAGTATGATAGGATAGCCCCTAGAGGGCATAAAACTAGGCCTCTCCCGCTGCTCAGTATGCATCTCATTAACAACTTCAGCATGCTGATAAAAAATCTGCCCCTCCATGATAGTCTTCCATAATATTTCTTCTTCTATAGTTAGAGGATCATCCTCTTCATCAGTTGGAACCTCAAATAGCTCATTAAATTTATCCAACCATCTTAGGTCTTTAACCATAACTGGCCCCTCCTCATGGTCCAAGAAATAAGATTCTTGAGATTTATCCACCACCTTATTACAAATAGGACCAGACTCTATAACTGGCACAACATTAGCCTCTTGAAATGAAAGTTATTCATTAGGAAAACACATGTTATTATCTATTTTAGGAAGATGAGGAACACAAACAAAAGCTGACCAGAAAGCATTTATCATAGAGTCAAAATTTTCTTGCCATCCTAAGTTAGCAACAACCACATAATCTTCCTTGTTACAATAAGAGAACTTAACTAATGAACCTTACACTACCTCATCTTGCTCAATATAAGAAGACATTTCCTCAAACAAGTCAACTAGGCTCTCACCTTCTTCAGTTTCTTTTTTATCCTCATCTGGCTGCTCTAATCCATCACTATGCAACAAATCTACTTGTTCCTCATAATCATCTTGAAAAAGTACACCCAAAGGATAAAATTCATTCTCCTCTTGGTTTCTTGAAATGCTATGAGGTGTAGGAGGCTCTTCAAGAATTAGTTCATAGGGCTTTATCTATTGCAAGATAGGCTCACTATCATTTAGGAAGTCAAACATCATAGGTGTTTCTTCTATAGGAGTAGGATGAAGTGGCCAGAAATCAAAGATGGGGTCATGAATAGGCTCTAAACATGCATGGAGATCAGTGGCTTGCTGACTAAGATTCTGAACTGAAGGAGAAATCCTAAAGCTTGGAATTTCAATAGGAGTGCTAGTGGACTTACCAGGTAAGAAACTTGGGATTTGAACCTTTTGAGTCTCTTGTCTAGTCTACAAAGCTTCTAGGTTTTCTTCAAAAGTATGAGGCATCTTCTTATAGATCTCCTCTTTATAAAGATTTGGCATCACATAGCCCAGATGCATGGTCCATGAGGATCTCAAAGACTGCATTATGTTTGCATTGCTCTCAGATGGATTTGGTGAGATTTCTTGCATTGGGGCAATAGTGGCTTCTTGATATCCTTACTTTGGTACTCATGCAAAAAGATCCTTAATCAATTGATCCTTTTATATAATCTATTTGGCCAGTGTCACTCATTCATGATCATGGAATTCATCATTTTTTTCCAACTCTTTTCGAAGATCCTCCTCCTTCTTTGTAGCTATCTTGTAGATGCTCCTTATGAATTCTTGATGGTCTTCAAGACTCCTCTTATAAACCTTCTCTTGTGTCAAGATCAGGTTGTTCTTCTCCTCAAGGATCTATTCATAAATTGCTATCTAGTTATGTAGCTACCTTGAGAGCTCTTCCTTCTGAGTCACCATCTCTACATAGTCTTTCATGAAAGATCTCATATTCTCCGGAAAAACTCTCAACTAATCATTGGAGCTCGAATTTGAAGTGGAATTGGGTTGATTTTGGGGATTATAATGGTGTCCCTCATGGGGTGGTTCATAGGAATGTTGTGAGGATGCTTGATGCTGGGTGGGAGGGTATAGTGGTGCATGATGCTAACTAGCTATTTATGAGCCATTTGATTGTATACTGCTACTTGGCCAACTTGATATGGAATGAATGCTGGAACATGGGTAGGTTTCTCATGATATGGGGGGTGATAGAGATAATATGCATTAGGTATTGGCATGCTTGCTCATCAAATGAGCTGGTAAAAAAGAAACTTCTAAAACTTATCAGTAGTTGAACTGCTTAAACTGGTAGATTTTTCTAAGAGTCACCATGTTGCTTGAAACAAACCACCTATTAAAGGCTGATTGCATAGAGGATCACACCAAAACCCTAGTGAATGATAGGAAATAAAGGAGTCCCATCGAGCATGCCAAAAGCTATTGTCACTGGGGATTGCACCCGAGTATGGCTAAGTGTAGAACCTAGCAATCCCATGAAACATGGGACTACTCTTAGGCTGTGTGTAAGCTATTAGAGAGTAGACCTTTGGATTAGGGGTTGGCTTCCCCTTGAATCACCTAAAACTAAATTGAACTTTGAAGGAAAAGGGAGAGAGAATGCATGAAACTAAAAACTAATCTAGGTGATTCACCAAATTTTGAATAGATCCACAGATTGAAGCAAAACTCACAATGACACCTGAAATAACTTTATGATTCATAACCCAACCCTATTTCCTTGACAATCCTTGAAATAAAGAGGTATTTAGATTAAAAGAAGGGAAAAAATTCCACAACTTAAAACCAAATTTACACAAATTAGAATAACTGCAAAACACCTTCCTGAATATTCAACTTGAACAAACGTGAAAAGTAAAGGATGAAAGATCATAATAACTTTTACATGAATTCAAATAGGAATACTTAGAAAATAATAGAGATGAGAAGGAATCTACTTTATTTCCAGTGAAAGCAGCCAAATACATTAATCTTCTTCTCCAGAGCTACAACTTTTCACCTCCAAGAAAGAGGGAAAGAAGAACTAGCCTCAATCACCAAAGGTGAGAGGTATAAAAAGAAAACCTATCTGCATCTACATTCATGACCACCACCTCCTAAAGATGGAAAATAACTACAAATATGCCCATGATCATGTCTCTTAAATCTGTATCCTAGATTCCTGAGATTCTAGGGGGGCGAGGAAAGTGGGGCCCTAAAAATAGATAGTCAAAAGAATGACCCTACCCACTAAGTCATGCCTTATAAATGATATCTGACAAGGGCTTATAAAATGCCGGTTGTCAATATTTACAACAAGACTTTCTTGCAATGAATTTACATTAAATCTCCTACCCCTACATCAAAATATGTCGATTTTAATTAAATTAACAAATAGTTCTCAACCCCAAAAGATAGGGGAAAACATATTTGAAATGTGTACACTTCTTGTATATCCACTTATTGTATAATTGTTAAAAGAGATAGGCCCCCCTATGCTAAAACATGTGGCTTTCGATATAATTTAAAAAAAAAGTCTCAACCCAATATGAAAAAGGGGAAATAATTTTTTTAAAATATTTACATCTTAATAAAAGAAAACCCACATATCTCAAGGTGCTCAAAATAAAAACAAGGGAGCTCAACCATAGAAAATGAGAACTAAAATAATAAAACATTTAAAAACCCTTTCTCAAAAGGAAAGCTGCTGGCACTAGGCTTCTTCGATCCACACTTGGCAAGTTTCTATTTCAAGTGGCACTCTACTCAACTAGATCTCTGAGTTTGATTCAGGAAACAACAACCCTTTCACCTATTTGTGGCATTATTGCAGAAGGTAGGCTTATTTGATTTCACTCATAGCATTGTTATCTCGATGCCACTATTTCTCTACAATTTGTATTTTCATTGATAATTGTATCTCTGTAATCTCGCATAATAATGGATTTGATGCTATTGTACTTTCAAGGGCATCATGAATTTGATTGCTGTATTTCCTATTATTTTCAATATGGCCCATGAAATTTGTCCTAGCATCATGAAATGAAATAGATTTTGTTGTGAATTTCTTTTGTTAACTCTCCCTCTTAATTTTTGAGGGAATCCTTGCATATGTATTTACTTTTGAAGAAATAGCACACCATGCTGTAACATGTTATTTGCATTTGACCTGGCATTCATTTTGAAGATATTGGCATCTCTTTTTATACAGCCCATGAGCAAATGAATCTAGGTCATCAATGGATATGAATTTTCTACTGAATTGAGGGCCTATGAAATCTTGTTAGGGCATCAATGTGTTTTGAATTCTTTACATCCTCCATTCATATTGATTACATGTCCTATGGGCTAGGGCATCAAGATTTTGTATTTGCTACTTGTTATTGATTTGTATCTTGCATTTGATATTGAGTGCAGCTATGATGTCATTGTTATATTTCTATTGCATGCAACCCAAGAGCTAGGGCACTGTCCCTATTTAATATCTCTGTTATGTCACCAAGCATTCACTATTATTTATTATTTTTGGCATTGGATTTCATAACCCACAAACTAGGGCATTGGACTTGCAATTTGTAGGGAACTATTGAATTTAGTGGCATTCGGTATTTTGTATTGTATTTCCACCTATGACTTGTCATGATGTTTTCTTTTACATTATATTAAGGGTACTAGTAGCCTATAATTTTATGGCATATGCTAGCTTCAATTCTTTGCACTGTGAGAACTAGGGCACGTACAATCTATAGCACTATTGCTTTGTTTGAACATGGTACAGTACTGATTGTATTTACTAGTTATTTCTTTAATGCAGCTTGAGAACTCAATAGGGTATTTCTTACTATTCTTTCTATCCTTATGGTGCTCCACACATTTGTGATTTGAAGTATTGTTATTCCTTGTATATAGCCCAAGAGCTATAAGGCATACTATCATGCTTTGGTGATTATTTTGTTGTTGCCTATTTTTTGTTGCATGAATACATGTGGTGGTTCCATCTCTATTGTATGCTTACATATTTGAATACCATGCTATGGTATTCATCTAGTGTACTATCATATATCAAATGTTTATCACTTGGGATATTATGACATATTGAGTCCCTTTTCAATTTCTCATAATGCAGATTTGAAGTACATCTATGTTGTAATATTAATGCATTGAGTTTTAGCTTTGAAGCACCATGTGTTGTACCTTCTCTAATCATATGGATTTTATGTGCCTTTAACATGCTGATGATGAAGTATATCTACTGAAATTGCTAGTGTTTTGTTGTTAGTGCTTGCATTTATCTTTGTGCCCATTTGAGTGTCCCACTGATACTACCACTTACTGAGTGCCCCGTACATGATTTAGTGCCTCTCGTTGAGATGATTAGGGTTCCTAGAAACTCTATGGGAATAGAGCTTCTAACAACCCTCACTAGTTCAGTGTAGGGTACTAGGAGACTCAATACTGATCATGGGTTTTGAAACTTGTATCTGCACATGGAACAAACATATTAGTAAAAACAATGGTATCATTTATTTCTAGAGCCTCTTTGATGCACATGCCCTGAGCATAGCCCATGCCAGAGGTGTATAGCTAAGTACATGTATGCTTTCTATAGATGTTGTGGCACCATTCATTGCTTAGATCCATTGGATCTAGCCCCTCTATTTTCCTCTCTCTGTAGGTTTAGGATCATAGGAGCACACCAGGCACACTGAAGATCAAGTCTCATTACCAGGCAATGTTTGGTACCCCTACATCTATGCTTCATTAATTATGTGTATTTTCACTTATGCAATTCTTGCATTAGCTATGCTCATGGCATGTGTGAGCTCAGATAATTTTCCTTTTCAGTTCTTTCTTTCTGTACAATGTAATCAGAATATTGGCACATGTAATCTGAGATGTATTTTATTTCCTTTCCCTTTCATGTACTTTTCAAATGAAATGAACACAAATCTTAAGCGAGACCACTTAATAATGAAAAATAGGGTATAATATCTCATCTAGTAATTAGGTCTCCAAAGGTGTGTAAAAATATGACAACATGACTAACACTAAACCAAATTGAATGTAAGATCCTAATACTAAAACAATCATTTCCCATAGCAGGAGATAAGCCAACATCCTCTCCAGATCGAGAGGTAGAGTCATAGATTGGGACAAATTGAACATTAATAAAAAATATCAACCAAATTATACTCTAATATAAAAACTTAAACTACATTGAAACCTAACCCTAAACTATCTCAATTCTCAATCCTAAACACAAATTTGATAATAACCCATAATCTAATTGATGATCAAATTAGATTGAAAGAAATTAAATTTCCTTTTGGGCTAGGAATGTTATGATTATGATCAATAATTGAGATTGGGGGTGTAAGGTTTAGGAGACAAACTTTACATGATTACATTTTCCCCTCTTTGAATTGATGTGTGAGTAGCACATTGATTGAAAGAAAATTTGATTTCAAAGTGTAGAACATTTTTATATGAAGTGATGAAACTATTCCTAAGATAGAGAAACTGACTTCATGCTTGATTCAATGAAGACCAGTTGATGATTCAAAAGGTACCGATTCTAAACTTGACTAAACTAGAATCAATGAAACTAACTTCAAACTTGATGGAATGAAGACTGATTCATGATTTTGAAAGATATCAATCTCGAACTTGATTGAACAAGAACTGATGAAACTGACTTCAAACTTGAGTGAACAAAGGTCAATTGATGATAAGGTCAAAATATCTAGCTTGATGTGGTGGAATGAAAATAAATATCCATCCGATGATCAATTGAGATAACTAAATTTATATGGGTCTTGATGAACCAATTACTAGATTAAGAAGATGATATCAGATTGATATGGGTCCTAATAAACATGATATGCCCCTAGAGATTTAGTTGTGTTGCAATAGATTAGATGTCTTGATGAGTGACTTGATATGAAGTGATGAAATCACTCATTCATAAGGATAAAAGAACCTCAACTTGATATGGTTTCTAATGAAGCTGAGATGCCCCTAGTGATGAGGTTTTTTTTATAATTAGATTAGATTTTTTTGATTTTTTTTTGTATTTCTAATTTTTTGAGGAACTCAAGCTTGATTCTATTTAGAGAATGCTCCTTTGGAAAGATGTGCTTTGATTGGACAAGTCACTCAAAGGAATGCCCAAGGATGTTGATAGGGTGATGGAAGTGAAATGATATGGAGGGTAAGGGTAGTTAATGACTAACTATTTATATGATGGATTGGATGAATGGGATGCATTGACACTAAAAGTGATGATACTGTTAGCCCATTTTCATGTCATAGCTAAATTCCTTAGAAAATGGTCTACCCCTACAAAAAATTTCATGGCTATAGCATGTTTCTTCTGGTCCCTGTAGTCATTTTTATGTCTCTGGCTTTGAAACCCTTGCAAAAATTCAAAAATCTAGCTGTTGTAATGAAATACCCTAAGTCTACCCAAGCCCTGTTCTAATTTTAAGTTACTTTTTGGGTCACTTAAAATTCCTCAAATACACATGCTTTATATTTTGGGTCAGTCCCCGTTTAAATATTTCCTAAGTCTACAAGCCTGGCGGTGTTTTAATTTTTCGTAAGTCATGTGCCTTAAATTTTCCTAATGTTTTGGCTTAAATATTTTCCTGGGCCTAGTTCTGACACGTCTTGATCCAACAGTTGGCATAAGTTATCATAAGATTTGTCAGAGGCTTGCAAACTTACACCAGGTATTGATTCCTTTTCATGATGTAGCCTTTCAAAATGGGTGGATCCACTACCACATAAGCACAAGTGGTGTTTCCCTATTGGCTGAAGGAAATAATGAAGTGGCAGGGTTGTCAAAATGTCCCATGAATGAAGAAAAAGTGGTTCATCAGCTTGCCAAATTTTGTAACGTGGCAATCTCTCATTCATCAAGGTATCCTATGCAGCACAGTGGGGTCACGCTCTGTGATATTGGCAACAAATTCCAAATCTATGGTGGGTACATGAGCTCATAGAATCTTTTGAGCCCTTGAGATCATGTGTCATCCATCTAATCCTCCAGGTGTCCGTGTCAGAGATAAAGGTGGGTCCAAAATAATACATAGGCACAATTGGTGGTCTGTGATTGGTCCACAAAGTGATATGCTGATAGTTGTTAGTGGGACCTAGTTTTGATCTTGTCAGAGGGTCCTGACATCTGCAGAGAATTGATGATGGGTGTGAGTTCTTAAGGAATGTGTCAGATGAATGTGATCTTTTGACAACCGTCGATTCTACCTTTTTTAAAGGCAATAAAATTAGGCAGGTCCACTGCTACGTGTGCATGATATGGTAGCTTTTGATTGGTCAACATGGATGATACTATAGGGTGGGGTTGTAGTCAGAGAGGTTAGTGAAGAGGACAATATCTACATTTGGCATAAGTTCTCGTGGGTTGTGTTAGAGCCATGAGATCTTGCACCCGCCGTCTGGTTTAAAGGCTTACTGAATGTGGATCCTATGTTAGAGATGACTGAGCATGAGCAACGAATGGCTTGTTAACAAGTGGTATAGGCAGGCCCAGGTGGAGGTGACAGGCTTAGTGGTTCTGACAAAATGTTTAGCAGCTTGAAAAATTCTAAAGGGCTTCGCTTGTTTGTGAAGTAAAATGGTGGTGCTCCAAATTGATTGGTGATTTAGCGAAGGAAGGTCACATAATTGCTAAATTATTTAGCGGAGACATAAGTGTTTTGCAAAATGGTGAAACCCTTCAGTCGCCAGTTTGCTAAATAAAAATCAGGGTTAGTTGTTTCCCTTTGATCGCTAAGTCTCTGAGTTAGAAGGTGGGTTAAGATTTTATTCTGCGAATAGGAAAACCATTGTCGTGTGTTCACTAAGTGTTAACCTAGGGATATCTATTGAGTTAAGACAAAAATCTTGCGAAATAAAAGGATCTAATGGTCATGATATAAAGTTGACCTAATTTCAAATGTCGACCATTGATTTGCGCTTGGAAATGACCATTGTATTTCAAATTCAAATTTTTTGAGGGTTTCCAATGATAGAAAGGACCAAAATTGAATCCTTTCATAGCCAAATCTGGTAGAATTGGTTTTGCCAACTGTTGCAATGTGGTCTAGGGTGTTCCATGATCATTTGCAGGGGTCTATACTATATTCTTTATGCTCAATGCATGTTGCAGGTGGCTGAATATGTTGACAAATTTAGCATTTTCATGGTTCTCAGTACCTTCTTAGTGAAATTGTCATGATTGAGGATTACTCTGGGATCTATTTTCTCCTCATTACCTAGGTTTCTTCCCCTATAATAATTTTTTTACTATTTCTAGTTGGTTGGGTGGTTGAAACCCTAACCCTAGTCACCCAAAGCTTGATGCATCCTCTTTGAGGATTCCAAGGTGACTAGGGGTATAAGTAGTTAGTTTTTTGGTAGAGTAAGGGTTCGGTCTTGAGGTTCTATTCTAAATTTCAGTCAGTTCTAGTGGTTGTGATTTTATGAACATTTGAGGAAAGAGGAGCTAGATTTTGGGTCTTTTTCCTATCTTTGTGTTGATTTGATTGTATATTGATCCTGCATATGTTAATGAGAATGCTATTCAGTTCCAATCTTACATTTGTGTATGTCTCCTTGTTTTGGTTCTGAGCTCATATATGCCAGTGTCACAAAGTGTATCAACATATGGTAAACAAAGAGTATTGTGAAGTCATCTCTGAGTTCCTAACAAAGTTAAGATTAAAGTCTTCTAGGTGAGTTAAGTGAGTTTACAACCAGATAAGAATTTGATGTCCTAGTGTTTGAGGGAGAGGGGTAATAGGAAAAGCACTTATCCTGAGCCCAAGAGTGTTTGATTTAAGATCTTCAGCTGATGTATGTAATTTGGTGACTCTTTGCCCTAGGTTAAGGCACTAGTCCATCCTCTAGAATCATTTCATTGTCATCAACCACACACACCCAAATTTAAATGATAATATCCTTCAGCCAGTTAGTAAAGGACATAGTTGTATATTGTTTTGAGAATCCTTTGGAGAAGTGAGTCAAGGGTACACCTACCTGAGCATTAAGGCTCAAAGTGTAGGAGGATCTCATTGTTGATCTTTGTTAATTGGCCCTCTTCCTTGTAGACTTTGGAGTGGTGATAGAGTCAAAGTATCATTAAAGTTATCCATCAAAGTATAAATCTACAAGTTGAAGATCAAAGGGAGCTCCAACAAATTGGTGACTCTATTGGGGAATGAAATAAGTTTACCATTAAGCATATCCCAGAGTCCTGCTATATTTCATTTTGGGGAAGAGTCTCATAAATATCATTATATGAAAGTTGTTTTTCAGATCTGCAAATGTATTAGCTCGATTTGTTGTAAAGATTCAAGATTATTATATGTGACTTTGCTGTGAGGAGTGCCCAAAATTTATTGGTGCTTCAAAGGAGATTAGTAAAAATTTGTGTCCTCTAAAAAAGGGGGTGGCGACTCTGTACTAGAAGGAACCTGAGATGTGTAACCTTTTTTTAGATTTAAGTCAAATGTGAAGAGGACAACAACAATTAGCAAAGGCTTCCAGGTATTCCCCATTCAATATTTTGTGTTTTTACATGGTCCTTATGAAATGGTTTTTTCATTAAAGAAAGGACATATAAGTGTGGAGTATGTAGGAGGGGTTCAATGACAAAAGAAGATTAGTTTCAAGTATAGATTTCTTGTCATTAGTCTAGAAGATCTTCAAGTAGATGTGCAAAGGATGCAGCTAGTGATGGATGTTCACAAAGTTTCTTTTGTCAAAGGATATGTGCCATTTTGTTATGATGGCATACCTGGTTTCCCTAATAAGATCCCTGATGGAATTAGGAGATATTTACCAAAGTATGATAGGGACCACTATCAGTCAACAAGGAAGCATGTTCAATGCTTTACTAATGTGATGTGTGATTTTGATGTTTTCCATGAAGACCTATGGATGAAATTGTTTGTTCAAACTTTAGAAGGTGATGCTAGAGACTGGTTCTCTTTTCTACCAGCATGTTCTATCTCATCTTGGAGTGAGATGCATTTGACCTTCATGGAGAAATTTGGATAAAGGGTAAGCATATCTGATTCTTTGATAAGTTTCTAAAGATTCATATTGAGAGTGATGAACTCATCCCTCAATTCAATATCAGATTTGCAAGAGTATTGACTGAAATCCCTGAGATTTATAGACCCAATGATCAAGTATGTATGAATGTCTACTTTGATGCATTTGGTAAGAAAATGAACTACTTGTTGAGGGATAAATAACCTAAGTCATTATATCAGACATTTATAACTACAATGGATATTGAAAACAATTTGAAATATGGATTGACCAAAGGTCATTTTGCCATGAATGTATGCCAGTATAATGAATATGAAAGAAAAGAAGAATGTAGTGTTGATACCACAATTCCAAGTCAGTGTATCAACACTTCTACTATAGTTTATAATCAAGTTGAAATGTCAAATCAAGATTTGTATAAATGTTGTTGAGTCTTTTGCTACTAATGAGGCATGTGTTCAGGGTGCTACAATAGTAAGATATATTCCAGACTTTGATAGAATTGAGTAGTGTAATGGTGTTTTGAGTTGTAAATTTTCCATTGCAGTCAATTCTTGTGATTTTGATTATGAGCATGATTTTCCTAATGTTCCTAGACATGAGGTTGCTACTTCTATATCTCAATGCTATATAAATGAAGAGGCTGAAAGTTATGTCTTTGATGATGAGTTTGAAGTTGTTGTACAAGATGAGAAATGTGATTCACAGATATATCAATCACAGTCAGAGGAACATAGTGTTGAAAGTGGTTACTCAAGTGAGAGTGATGAAGGTAGTGATGTTGAGGTGTCTTCATATGAGTCAGATGCAACATGGGAGGAAGAAAGTAATGATGGAAGTGAACATTCCTTTGATAGTCAAGGTATGTTTTCATTTTTTGAATCTAAAAGTGATAGTGCATCTAAAATTGTACATTGTACAAATCAGCTTGAGTATGAAGATGTTGAGAGTGATTTGTCCTCAAAGTTTGAAGATAAGGAAATGGTAATTCAATGTGATATCAGTGAGGATGAACATGAAGATTTGAGTAAAAGGTTATCTAATGGTCCTACATTGGATAATGAGGTTGCAGCATATAATAGAGAGTTTAGGAGTGAACCATGGTTTTTCTATGATGGTTTTCCTAAATAAGATAATGAAGAAGATATAATTATGGACACTATATGCTTGGTAGGTGATGTTGACTATGAATCTTCATATAGTTCTTATTTTTCTTCATATGCTAAGAATCTCCATGGAGATGAAATGGGTAGTGAGTTTAATGTGTTTTCTAATACTTTATACGATGAGGACTATGATGATGATCAACCCATTTTTTGTCATAATGTGCAACAAGGAGTATTACATGGAATTATCAATCCATTGTTTGAAGAACACATGGAGGTCTCAAATGTAGCATAATTTGATGATGATGACATGTGTAAGTATAAACATAATTATTCTTTTGAACTCCAACTAGCTACACCTGAGGATATGCATAGTCAAGGTATGAATGAAGACTTTTATCAAATAAAGTATGTGACTTTTGCATTTCAGATTGATGGCATAAATGAATCAGTAGATAAAGATCAGTTTCAGTTTGATGACTGTGTTCATGAGCATGATGAGTCTTACTTTCATAGTGAGCAAGATGATGAAAATGCTTCATGTTTTTACATGCACTATGAGAATGTAGACAAAAATTTTGTTTTGCCTAATGGATTGATTAAAAGTGTTGATATGTTTGGTGAAACAAATGGGAATAAAATATCTAGCTTATCTCAAGAAGAAAGGAATGAAAATCAGGTATATGATAGAGCTAAGAAGTTTTGAAAGTTACCAGTGGTTTAGGGCCATGGTTTGTACATAATAGGAGTAGTTTTCCTATTTTTAATAAAGTTGTTCGAGGAAAGTTTTGTGGACTGGTCTGCTTCTCCCAGAGATCTGAATTCTTGCCACACCTGCAAGAGGCATGCATCTCCAAAAAGAGCCATTGTTAGCCCATTTTCATGTCATAGCTAAATTCCTTAGAAAATAGTCTACCCTTGCAAAAAATTTCATGGCTGTAGCATGTTTCTTCTAGTCCCTACAGTCATTTTTGTCTCTCTGGCTTTGAAACCCTTGTAAAAATTCAAAAATCTAGCCATTGTAATGAAATACCCTAAGTCTACCCAGGCCCTGTTCTAATTTTAAGTTACTTTTGGGGTCACTTAAAATTCCTAAAATGCACATGCTTTATACTTTGGGTCGATCCCCGTTTAAATATTTCCTAAGTCTACAAGCCTAGCGGTGTTTTAATTTTTCCTACGTCCTGGTGAAATATTTTTCCTAAGTCATGCGCCTTAAATTTTCCTAATTTTTTAGCTTAAATATTTTCCTAGGCCCAATTTTGACAGCGTCTTGATCCAATGGTTGGCATAAGTTCTCATAAGATTTGTCAGAGGCTTGTGAACTTATGCCAACCATTGATTCCTTTTCAAGATGTAGCCTTTCAAAGCAGGTGAATCCACTACCACATAAGCACAAGTGGTGTTTCCCTATTGGCTAAGGGAAATAACGAAGTGGTAGGGTTGTCAGAATGTCCCATGAACAAAGAAAAAGTGTTTTTTTAGCTTGCCAAATTTTACAACATGGCAGTCTCTCATTCGTCAAGGTATCCTATGCAGCACGGTGGGTTCATGCTCTGTGATATTAGCAAAAGATTCCAAATCTATGATGGGCATGTTGGTTGTTCCATTTGATCTTCAAAACTTGTAGATTTATACTTTGATGGATAACTATAATGAAACTTTGACTCTATCACCACTCCAAAGTCTACAAGGAAGAGTGCCAATTAACAAGGATCAAGGAGATCCTCCTACACTTTGAGCCTCAATGCTCAAGTGGGTGTACCGTTGACTCACTTCTTCAAAGGAGTCTCTAAACAATATATAATTATACCCTTTACTATCTGATTGAAATATTTATCATTTAAGTGTGTGTGTGTGTGTGATTGTTGATGATGGATTGCTTCCAGAGAATGGATCAGTGCCTTATCCCAGGGCAGAGAGTCACTTAACAACCTATATCACCCTAAAACCTTAACTCAAACATATATAGACTCAAAGTAAGTGCTTTTCCTATTACTCCCCTCACTGACATATTAGGACATCAAATCCTTATCTTGCCATGAACTCACTGAACTTACCTTAAAGACTTTAATCCTAACTTTGTTAGGAACTCAAAGATAACCCCAAAATACTCTTTTTTTACCATATGCTAACCCACTTTGTGTGATCAACATATATGAGCTCAGGAGAAAAATAAAAAGACATACACCAATATGAGATTGGAATCCAGAATATTCTCACTAAGACTTATAGAATCAATACATTACCAAATGACAAAATGCATAAAGGAAACAAACCCTAAATCCAAGCTCTCCTTGTTCAAATTTTCACTATCAACAATCTGGGACCAAAACCAAAAGAATTGGAACCCCTACAAACTCAAAAAGTCTGCAACTTATACCCCACTAGTCATCTTGGAAGTTTGCAACAAGCTACGAATGACTAGGGTTAGGGTTTCAAGCACCCAACCTGCTAGAAACAATCATGAATTCAATTCAAGGGCAAGAAACACATCCAATCTAGGAAAGAGGAAATCTTGAACTGATCCTTAATTATGAAAGTCTACTCTGCAAGTACAAAGGATCACAAAACTAGGCTCAAAAGGACACCCTGCAACATGCCTTGAGCCACAAGTACAATGTACATCCTCTACAAATGAGCACTAGACATCCTGTACCACATGAAAAACCAATCGCTTCTCACCAAACAGGGTTGTTTTTGCATTGAACTCCATAAAAATGGTACCCTCTATCGCTGGAAACTCTCAAAAATTCAAATTTGAATCTCAACAGTTATTTCTTTGGCACCTGCAGAGAAATGACGACCAAAATTTAAACCTTTACCAATCTTTAAAACATAGCCATCCAATCAATCTCCCTTCACAGGCTATATAAATTTCCTTAAAAGTTGTCCCAGTCAAACTTAGTGAATTGGTGACAAAGAACCATCACCAATTCATGAAACACTTCGCTCCTTCGCTAAATAATTTAGTGACTTCCTAACTACCATTCACCAAATTGCCAAACAAATTAGCAAATCACCTTTTTATGCTTGAATGTGTGAACACATTGAATTTAGTAGTAACCACTAGATCTTTATCCACTCTACCAAATTTTAGACGGCTCTTGGGCCCACTTGATGCCATATGTCATCATGCCATTCATGATTCATGCCCAATCACTAACACTGGACCCACCGCCCGTCAACCCTTTTAAACACTACAAGATCGGATGGTTGTCACATGATCGCAAGGGGATAAAATATTCCTTGCGATCACACACTGACCATAGATCTTAAATCTCTTAACTCGAGCCCCACTGACATTAAATCTAACTCATCACAGGAAACCAATAGAAAATTGACACATCAATGCCATCGAGCAGATAGGTCCCACTGCACTTATCTGCCAATGGGCCCCAAGTGACACATGTCAACCAGTCACATGGTTGTATGTCAAAAATTCTTGACATGTGATCATGCAACAACCAATAAGAACATGCACCCCTGCTTCCCTTCTGACACTAGGCCCACTTCACCCCCACATAAGAAAATATGATGGTTGGCTTAAAAGCGTGAAGGATAAACACCGTGCATCTTCACTAGGTGATCATACGACAACCAATGATTTTTTCTAAACTTTAATCACACTAGGCAATGGGAAGAATTGGGACCCACCAACAATCGCGCTTGCGCAGTTAGGAATTACCAGCAAACAAGGTAGAAGTGCGAGGTTGAAAACACACAAGGTTTTTGATGAAAGAGGATCGAAAACACACAAAGTTTTCGGCACCAAAAGACAAGTGCACAAAAGTTGGAAGGCACAAGGTCAAAAACAATGAAGGTTTTCACACAGACTTAAAACGTCATGGATTTTCAAAAACACTGTGGGTTTTTGACACTGTGGCAAATTCTAAGAATATTTTCCTGCAGACCTTAGAATTTGAATAACTTTCTGGATTTTGCAATTCAGCACGTCCAATCTGGGCTAGAGAAAGGTGACACAATGAAGAACATAGGGCAAGACACTTTACAAAAATATTTGTAGGGAAGAGGCCATTTTCACAAGATTTTTGCTATGATAGAAAAATTGCCTAACAGTGGCTCTAGTTGGAGATGCATGGCTCTTGCAGGCATAGCAAGGACCTAGAATCACTGGTTAAAGTAGACCATCCCACTGGATAAAATTTTAGACAGAAAGGAACAAGTAGGGCAAGACAAGCAATCAAACCAAAAACTGAAAGACTAGGGCAAAACAGGGCAAGAGCAAGCAAACTATATATAGAGATCTACAAAATGTACAACCCTAACTACTGTTCATGGAAACTAGAGTACTTCAAATGAAGTACTACTTCAAGAATTGTCCATGAATTGGTAACTCTTGAATATCACCATTAAAATCCTTGATGATGTAAGAATCTTGGCCCCATTTCTCATGAATCAGATATGACCCTAACCAGATGGGATCAAATTTACTGTGCTTCCCCTTATCCTCCAATCTGGCATTCCAAACTAACACCAAATCACCAGGTTCAAACTTCCTATCAACAGTCCTTTTATCATATAAATTCTTAACCCGCAATTGTAATTTGGCATTCCTTGCAACTGATTCTCTTCTAGTTTCATCCAACCTAATGAGGTCCTCAATTCTCAACTCCATTTCATCATCAATGTCATCATCATTTAACTGCACAAACTTGTACATCTCCAATAAGTTATTCTAAGGCATTCTAGCATGAATTCTGTATACTAAGTCAAACGGTGCACAACCAATTGCCCTCTTCATAGTTACCCTATCAACCCATAAAGCTAATGGTAGCTTTGAATTTCATTCCCTCTTATTTTTCTCAAGGCTTCTCTTCAAGATCTTAATCAGACTCTTATTAGTAGATTCTACTTGACCATTTCCTTGTGGATGATAAGGTGAGGAATTAGAAATCTAAATTTCCAAACCTTTGCAAAAGTCCTTATATTCGGTAGACCTGAAGCACATAGCATTATCACTCACTATCCTCTCAGGGCACCCAAACCTTGTAATAATATTATTCATCAGAAAGTCAATTACCACCCTACTAGTTGCATTCCTTGTAGGTATAGCTTCTACCCACTTTGTAAAGTAATCAGTGGCAACTAAGATCCATGAATGTCCTCCAATTGACTTGTTTGGTATCTCCCCTATGAAATCAATTCCCCATTGTTGGAAAGGAGCCTGAACTTCTACTAGCTTTAATGGTACATTACCTGAAAACTTAAGCTTACCAGAGAACCTTTGACAAGCATCACATCTCCTTACCAACTATTCTGCATCCTTGAAGATTGTGGGTCAGAAAAATCCTTCTCTCAAGATCTTATGAGAAGTTATTTTACCCATATAATGTCCACCATAAACTCCCTCATGCATCTCCTTCAACAATACATTAGCTTGATTCTCATCTACACATTTCAACAGTATGCAATCCAAATTTTTTCTATACAGCTTACATTTCACAATTACATACTTGATGGCCTATAACTTCAATGTCCTCTTTTGATTATCATTCATACTCTCTGGACACCTCATGTTTCTCAAATAGTAAATAATATCCTAATACCAAATACAATCATCCATATCACATGTATAATCAATTTCAGAATGATTTACCTGGTTTGCATCTAGATTGGATTGAGCCATCAATTTTTCCAATCCTTGACCTCTAACCAACTTAGTGATTTGGATCTCAACACTGAATTCTTGGATCCTATTGATCCATCTGCACCTTCTTCCAAACACCTCTTGTTGTGAGAAAATATCCTTCACAGCCACACTTGGCACAAAAGCAATCACAACTGCTCCCATCAAGTAACACCTAAAAGCCTTGATTGCTTTCACAAGTGCATAAGCCTATTTCTCATTTATGTCATACTTTAATTCTGTAGCCTGCAAAGATTTACTAAAAAATGCAATAGGCTACTCAAAACCATCCTTATTCTTTTGTAACAAAATTGCAGCAATAGTATGAAAAGATGAAAAGGAAAAGATATGCATTGGGACATTATAATTAGGTGCCATAAGCACTGGTGCATCTTTGATAGCCTGCTTGATATTCTTGAAGGCCTCATCAAGCTCACCCTCCCAATTGATTATAGATCCCTTCTTCAAGATCTTGGAAATAGGTCTAGTAACCTCTGCAAATTTTGTCACAAACCTCTTTAGAAAATTGACCTGACCAAAGAAGGACGGAATCCCTTTAACATTCTTTGGTCTCTAAATTTTATCAATGGTTGCTACCCTCTCAGGGTCAATTCTCACTCCTTGCTTCCCAACTAAGTGGCCAATCAACTTACCTTCTATGACACCAAAAGCACATTTCCTTGGGTTCAAAGAAATGCCAAATTCCAAGGCCCTCACAAATTTATTTTTTTCTAAATGAGCACAATGGTCCTCTTCCCTCTTGGAATAGGCAGTTAAATCATCCTGATACACAACAAGGAAAGCATTGATAAAATCTGAAAAGGCAACATCGATTTCCCTTTGAAAAGTAGCACCAGCATTTGTGAGATTAAAAGGCATTCTCACATAGACATATGTTCCCCAAGGTGTTGTAAATTTTGTCTTGAATTGTTTTGATTCCTTGACAATGACCTGATTGTAGCTAGAGAAACCATCCATCATTGACATCAATTCTGATCTAGTTACTCTCTGCAACATAGCTTCCATATTGGGCAAACAATAATTATCTTTCAATGAGCTGATGTTCAAATTCCTGAAGTCCACACAAAGCCTGATGTCACCATTCTTTTTTCTTATAGCAACAAGGTTTGACACCTAAGAAGAATGCCTTATAGGCTTGATAATGCCAACATCTCTCAACTTCATTAATTCTTCTTGCATCTTGGGTGCCAAAGTAGGATTAATAGGCCTTTGTTTTTGCTGAAAAGGTTTAGCATCTTCTTTCAATGGAATAACATGATAAAATAAATCCTCTCTATAAACCTTTAGGTCATCATATGACCATGCAAAAACATGCCTAAATTTTCTTAATAATATAATCAAAGGTCTCCTTACCTTTTGAGATATATCTCTACCAATGTATACTTTCTTAGGTGCCTCATGTGATCCAAGATTTATCTCCTCAAGATCAACATGATCTTCTCCTTTGATATTGTTTTGAACTCTATCTTGGTTGTCAAAGATAATCTCCAAAACAATAAGCCCCTTGGGCACCTTGTTAGTTCTAAGCTAAATGACCTCACTACCTAAGATAACCTCCCTTTCTCCTACTGACTCAACCAAGGTTGAACAATCAAATTCCTAACCATGATATTGATCCTTGCAATCCATAAACTTCAAAATATCATTATCATCATCAAAAACTTACCAATACTCAACATTATCTGGTATACTAGGCCTAGCCTAAATTTCAACTCTAGAGATACCAGAGATTGTGACATCATCAGGATTGATTGCAATATTGGCTAACAAGTCAGCCACCTTGTTGTTACTCCTATTCTTCCACTCAATATTGAAGGCATCAAAATGTTCAATCAAATCCCAAACCACATTCCTATATTGTTTCAACCTTCTATTCTTGGAAGCATACACTGACCTGACATGGGACACCAACAACTCAGAATCACCAATAACATTTAGACATTTAATACCATGCTTTTGTGCCAACCTCAATCCTAACAACAAGGCCTCATATTCTACTATATTGTTGGTACAAAATAAATTCAATGTCAAAGAGAACTTGTAGGTGTTTCTATCAGGAGAAATAAGTAAAATACTTGCTCCTGCACCATCTTTGTAATTTGCACCATCAAAGTACATTACCCACAAATTACTCTTCACAAAATTAGCACCTACTTCAATAGAGATAGGTGACAAAATATGTTCATTTTCAAATACAGGGATCTCTGCCCTAAAAGCATTAACATCAGTATCCACAAAACATGTAGTTTCATTATCTATGCTTCTCTCAATCATGTGGCATACTCTTGGCTCTCGTTCAATCTTGACAAACTGATCATCAATCTTGAAAGTTGCATAGGACAAATCACACTGTAAACTTCCACCCATGGTAGCACTCCACCTTCTAGATAGCAACATTCCATAATGAGGAGGGATATCCACCACTAAAACACTCATTGTTAGCTCTTTCTCTAGATATGTTGCCAGCCTATATGGCATTGCATTGATAGTCCCAATAACAGGTACCTCCCTCTGATCCATTGCACAACACCTACCCTGCACTATATCAACTTTAAGGCCCAACCTCTCCATGATTTTGAAAGGCATAATAGTATTAGAGGCACCACTATCAATCATACAATTTCTTAACTTCATCCCATTCACAAGAACACTTAAGAAGAATGCGTCAATATTTTCAAGGCTTCCATTGACAGAACTATCCAAATATATTGGAGGAATTTGAGACACAATTCCCTGAGCAGCAACATCCTTCAAAGCTTTATCCTGAGATCCATTGCATCAAGTATCATTTTTATGAGTATTACCAACCCATGCAATAGCTTTATCTTTATGTTCAAGGATCCTCAACAATTCTGACAATGGAACCTTAACTGTAATTTGTGACAATATAGATAACATGTGAATAGGGGTAGAAGTAGGAATCTCAATCTGCACTACCTTAATATCCTTTTGCTTGTCTGACACATTAGGTGTGCTAACCACCCTCACTTTTTCAATCCTAGCCATTGTGTTAACTAGCTTCTCAATCTCACTAGAGACCTTTTCAATTCCAACTCCCTTAGGCTCACAATGCTTACCTTTTACATTCTTGAATTTCACCATGTGATCAACCTTTGATTTGTTCTCATTAGGTTCTCCAGAGTTGGTACTCTTTATAAACATTCCTACAACTTTCTCATTTGTATTCCTTGCCACCATGCCTCTATTTTACACCTGGGCAATCATTTCTGTAGTAATCCTATCCATCTCTTCTCTAGAAGGTCTTCTCAAATTTACTGGCTTGGGAGAAGAATTCATGTTACATGTTTTCTGATCAATGCATTCACCATCAGAAAAAACCTCTTGATGAAAAAGGGCCTGATTATGTCTCTTCACATTTACATCTACCTCTTCATCAAAATTAGAATCATCTTCATATCCTAGATATGAAGAAACCATGTTGCATCCAACATCATCTTTTTCTTCTTCTTGTTCTATCTCCTCATTACCACAATCTTGATTTGCAGCCATAGATTGTGCAACCACACAATGCTCTGTAGAACGATGGGACTGGCATACAACACACCAAGATATGTTCTCCATGAAATTTATTGAAGCCTTATGCAGAGGGTCAGGGACACCTCTGTCATTGTTTCCTCTTGCAGTAGGGATAATAGGCTTGCCATCCTTCCATTGGGTGTTGTAGGGGTAGTTCTGTAGTATATTCTATTTATTGAAATTGTTGTTGAATTGAGGCCTTTCATTGGTAGGAGCACTGATGTTCCTATTTGCAGGTGCCTTCAAATCCTTCAATGCATTAAGAACCTTATCCAATTTATCTTCTTCTTTCCTCCTAGATCCAACATTCTTATCATTTTCTTTCTTATATTTCTTGTCCCCAAACAACATTGGGTCATCTCTCTTTCCACCCAATTTTCTTGATATTTTCATGTTTTTCTCAATATTGACAGCAATCCTAAAAGCATCCCTAAGATTTCTTAGTTCTTTATCCCTCAATAAATATCCCATCTTCCCATCAAATGCATTGAAGTATGTAGTTATACAAATATTGTCATCTAACCGCATAACTTGGAACAACTTATGCATACCCTTCTGAAATCTCATGTTGAATTCAACTGCAAACTCATTCTGATTTTTCCTTATGGTGTTGAATTCATTCAACATGAAACTAGCATTAGGCCTATCACCATACTTCTCTTTGAAACATTTCTCAAAAGAGTCCCAAATATCAATACATCTATCACGAAGCCTCTTAAACCAATCTCTAGCATCCTCCATTAGAGATTGAACAAATAGTTTCATGACTATATCCTCATGCTCTACCTCATAATCATTAAGCATATCAACAAATAACCTAAGATGCTCTTCACAATGAATAGAATTATTACCAGAAAACTTAGGTACCTTATCTCTAATATCATTTGGAAAATCATTTGGATAGCCAAGAATTCCATCAAAACTTATTTGCCTATAGCCTTCTAGTTGCATAGGTCTTCTTTGAAAGATCGACCTAGTGTTAACCCTAGGATCAACATTAGCATGTATATTTATTTTTGCATTTGACAGCTACCTAGGATCTACACCTATCCTAGCAGATGAAGAAGGAAATGAACTAGTAGCATTACTAAGTGGAATAGTAGTAGTCATAGATGGCATACCTAGTTCAGTAGCAGATGGGCCAAGAGCATTAGCTGAAGAAGCCCTCAAAAATTGGATCTTCCTTTTCTTTTCTACAATGGAAGCCTCAACCTCAGCTCTCTCTAGTTCTCTTACAAGGTCCTCATCTTCTTTTCTCCTTCTCTCCATTTCTGTGTCCTTATTTGAATTAGGTGGTGGGATCCTTGGTATTTTCACTGATTTTCTTGCTTGGTCACCCACCATCTTCTTCTTTCCTTTCTCATTAATGATAACAATAGGTCTAGTGATCCTATGCCCATCTTTATCTTTAGGCAAAGGGACATAACTTTGCACTTGTCTAACCATAGGGCCCTCCCTATCAAATTCACGATCCTGAAGCAAGCACTCTTGCTCACTCCTCAAGGCATCAAGATCACCAAAAACATCATGCTGCAGAGTTCTAGGAGCAGAAGTAAGCATTTTGTTTCTCTCCTTGATTTCATTTATTTTTCTAAGAGACTACCTCTCTATCAAAGCATTCACATTTTCAGCCTCTCTCTCCTTCTGTAATATTTTATGTATGGCATCCTGCTCTACCAACTGCAACCTTAGTGCATTCAAGTCATCAGGATCCACCATAATGTCATCAAAACTAGATGACACATCCATATCAGGAAGATTTTGATATGGGAAGTGAACTTGCCTATGTCTCATGGGTTCTCTTTTAAAATGATCTTCATCAACATCTAGGTCAACCTCTAAACCCATATCTCTATTTTGTTCATTCTAACCTACAGGCAATGGACCTTTGTCCTAAAATGTAGCCTCGGGGGTATCATAGAATCTCTATTTAGAGTGACCACCATCTGATCCAAAAACTCTATCTTGTGAACCATCCTCACTTGAGGATACATGTGGTACTCTGGTTCTAGCATTTCTTTGTTCTTTCATGGGAGCACTAGTAGACTGACCATTCCTTCTAATCCAGCTCTTCTTTTCTTGTCTAGGTAGTTACTCCAAAGTGACCTCTAGATTCTTTCTAACAAAAGACCTAGTATTTCTCCTCTTATCCATGATTTATCAATATGCAGCACTAGTTCTAACATTTGAGTCACCACCCACCTAGATGGGAAATATTTGAAACACAATAGGAAAATAAGAACACACTTACAACCTTCCTCTCTAGATTCTCACTAGCAGAATCATTGTCTTGTTGATGGCTTGCATGGGTAGGTCTATCTGGTCAATACAATTTTGAATACTTCAATATGACTGCAACCAGAGACCTAACATATGCATATCTTCATAATCCTTCTCCCTAGCAGAGTCACCATTTTGTTGGTTATTCCCTTTGATCTTCAAAACTTGTAGATTTATACTTTGATAGATAACTATAATGAAACTTTGACTCTATCACCACTCCAAAGTCTACAAGGAAGAGGGCCAATTAACAAGGATCAAGGAGATCCTCCTACACTTTCAACCTCAATGCTCAGGTAGGTGTACCCTTGACTCACTTCTTCAAAGGAGTCTCTAAATAATATACAACTATACCCTTTACTATCTGATTAAAATGTTTATCATTTAATTGTCTGTGTGTGTGTGATTGCTGATGATGGACTACTTCTAGAGAATGGATTAGTGCTTTATCCCAGGGTAGAGAGTCACTTAACAACCTATATCACCCTAAAACCTTAACTCAAACATATATAGACTCAGAGTAAGTGCTTTGCCTATTACTCCCCTCACTCACATATCAGGACATCAAATCCTTATCTTGCCATGAACTCATTGAACTTACCTTAAAGAATTTAATCCTAACTTTGTTAGGAACTCAAAGATAACCCCAAAATACTCTTTGTTTACCATATGCTAACCCACTTTGTGCAATCAACATATATGAGCTCAAGAGTAAAATAAAAAGACGTACACCAATATGAGATTGGAATCCAAAATATTCTCACTAGGACTTGTAGAATCAATACATTACCAAATGACAAAATGCACAAAGGAAACAAACCCTAAATCTAGGCTCTCCTTGTTCAAATTTTCACTATCAACAATTTGGGACCAAAACCAAAAGAATTGGAACCCCTGCAAACTCAAAAAGTGTACAAATTATACCCCCTAGTCATCTTGGAAATTTGCAACAAGCTATGGATGACTAGGGTTAGGGTTTCAACCACCCAACTTGCTAGAAACAATCATGAATTCAATTCAGGGGTGGGAAACACATCCAATCTAGGAAAGATGAAATCTTGAACTGATCCTTAATTATGAAAGTCTTCTCTACAAGTATAAAGGATCACAAAACCAAGCTCAAAAGGACACCCTACAACATGCCTTGAGCCACAACTGCAACGTACATGCTCTACAAATGAGCACTAGACATCCTGGACCACATGGGAAACCAATCACTTCTCACCAAATAGGGTCATTTTTGCATTGAATTCCATAAAAATGGTACCCTTTGTTGCTGGAAACTCTAAGAAATTTAAATTTGAATCTCAATGGTTATTTCTTTGGCACCTACAGAGAAACAACAGCCAAAATTTAAACCTTTACCAATCTTTAAAACGTAGCCGTCTGATCAATCTCCCTTCACGGGCTTTATGACTTTCCTTAAAAGTGGTCCCAATCGAACTTAGAAAATTGGTGACAAAGAACCTTCACCAATTCGCAAAACACTTCGCTCCTTCGCTAAATAATTTAGTGACTTCTCGACTACCATTCGCCAAATCACCAAACAAACTAGTGAATCATCTTTTTATGTGCGAACGTGCGAACACATTGAATTTTGTTAGCACCGCTAGATCTTTATCCTCTTTTCCAAACCTCAAACCCCTCCTAGGCCCACTCGATGCCACATGTCATCACGCCATTCACAATTCATGCCCAATCACTAACACTGGATCCACCGCCGATCAACCCTTTTAAACACTGCAAGATCAGATGGTTGGCACATGATCGCAAGGGGAAAGAATATTCCTTGCGATCACACATTGACCGTAGATCTTAAATCTTTGACACCAGGCCCCACTGACATGAAATCCAACTCATCACAGGCAACCAATAGAAAATTGACACATCAGTGCCACCGACTAGACAGGTCCCACTACACTTATCTGCCAATGGGCCCCAAGTGACACATGTCAATGGGTCGCATGGTCACATGTTAGAAATTACTAACATGCGATCATGTGCAACCAATAAGAACATGCACCCCTACTTCCCTTCTGACACTGGGCCCACTTCACACCCACACTAGAAAATCCGACGGCTGTCGCAAAAGCACGAAGGATAAACATCATGCATCTTCACCAAGCAAACATACGACAACCAATGATTCTATACAAACTTTAATCACACTGGGCAGTGGGAAGAACTAGGACCCACCAACGATCGCACTTGCATAGTTAGGAAATACCATCAAATAGGGCAGAAGTGCGAGGTTGAAAACACATAAGTTTTTCGATGAAAGAGGATTGAAAACACACAAAGTTTTTGACACCAAAAGACAGGTGCACAAAAGCTAGAAGGCACAAGGTCAAAAATAATGAAGGTTTTCACACAGACCAAAAACATCATGGATTTTCAAAAACACTATGGGTTTTCGACACTGTGGTAGATTCTAAAAATATTTTCCTGGAGACCTTAGAATTTGAATAACTTTTTGGATTTTGCGATTCAGCATGTGCAATCTGGGCTAGAGCAAGGTGACATAATGAAGAACACAGGGCAGGACACTTTACAAAAACATTTGTAGGGAAGAGGCCATTTTCATAAGATTTTTGCTATGACAAAAATATGGCCTAATAGGGCACATAATCTTATAGAATCTTTTGAGCCCTTGAGATCATGCACCATCCGTCTGATCCTCCAGTTGTTCATGTTAGAGATAAAGGTGGGTACAAAATAACACATAGGCACAATTGGCAGTTTGTGATTGATCCATGAAGTGATATGCTAGTAGTTGTTAGTGGGACCTAGTTTTTGACTTATCAGAGGGTCCTGACATCTACAGAGAATCGATGATAGGCGTAAGTTCTTAAGGAATGTGTCAGATGCATGAGATCTTTAGACAATCATCAATTCTACCTTTTTCAAAGGTGATAAAATTTGGTGGGTCCACTACTATGTGTGCATGATATGGCAGCTTTTGATTGGTCGACATGGATGATACTATAGGGTGGGGCCATTCTTAGAGAGGTCAGTGATGAGGACAATATCTACAATTGGTGTAAGTTCTCATGGGTTGTGTCAGAGCCATGAGATCTTGTGCTCACCATGCAATTTAAAGGCTTACTGAATGTGGATCCTATGTCAGAGATGACCGATCATGAGCAGTGAATGGCTTGCTGACAAGTGGCATAAGCGGGCCCAGGTGGGGATAAAAGGCTTAGTGGTTCTAACAAAATGTTTATCAGCCCAAAAAATTTTAAAGGGCTTCACTCATTCATGAAGTAAAATGGTGGTGCTCCAAATTGATTAGTGATTCAGCGAAGGAAGGTCGCGTAATCACTAAATTATTTAGTGGAGACATAAGTGTTTTGTGAATTGGCAAAACACTTCAATCACCAATTCACTAAATAAAGACTGGGGTTAGTTGTTTCCCTTTGATCACGAAGTCACTAAGTTAGATGATGGGTTCACATTTTATTCTGTGAATATGAAAACCATTGTCATGTGTTTGCTAGGTGTTAACCCAGGGATATCTGTTGAGTTAAGACAAAAAGCTTGCAAAATAAAAGGATCTGATGGTTGTGATATAAAGTTGACCTAATTTCAAATGTCAACCATTGATTTTCTGCTGGTGCTTGGAAATGACCGTTGTATTTCAAATTCAAATTTTTTGAGGGTTTCCAGCGATAGAAAGGACCAAAATTGAGTGCTTTCACAGTCGGATCTAGTAGAATTGGTTTTGTCAACTGTTACAGTGTCTAGGGTGTTCCATGATCATTTCCAAGCATTTGTACTATGTTCTTTATGCTCGAGGCATGTTGTAGGTGGCCGAACAGGTTGACAAATTTGGTATTTTCATGGTTCTCAGTACATTCTCAGTGAAATTGTCATGATTGAGGATCACTCCATGATCTGTTTTCTCCTATTTTCCTAGGTTTCTTCCCCTGTAAGAAATTTTTGACTATTTTGAGTTAGTTGGGTGGTTGAAACCCTAACCCTAGTCACCTGAAGATTGATGCATCCTCTTTGAGGATTCCAAGGTGACTAGGGGTATAAATAGTTAGTTTTTTGGTAGAGAAAGGGTTTGGTCCTGAGGTTCTGTTCTAAATTTTGGTCAGTTCTAGTGGTTGTGATTGTATGAAAATTTGAGGAAAGAGGAGTTGGATTTTGGGTCTTTTTCCTATATTTGTGTTGCTTTGATTGTATATTGATTCTAAATATGTTAATGAGAATGCTATTGAGTTCCAATCTTACATTTGTGTATGTCTTCTTGTTTTGGTTCTGAGCTCATATATGTCAGTGTCACAAAGTGTATCAACATATGGTAAACAAAGAGTATTGTGAAGTCATCTCTGAGTTCCTAACAAAGTTAGGATTAAATTCTTCTAGGTGAGTTTAGTGAGTTTACAACCAGATAAGAATTTGATGTCCTAGTGTTTGAGGGATAGAGGTAATAGGCAAAGCACTTATCTTGAGCTCAAGAGTGTTTGATTTAAGATCTTCAGTTGATGTATGTAATTTGGTGACTCTTTGCTCTAGGTTAAGGCATTGGTCCATCCTCTCGAGGCATTTCATTGTCATCAACTACACACACCCAAATTTAAATGATAATATCCTTCAGCCAGTTAGTAAAGGACATAGTTGTATATTATTTTGAGACTCCTTTGGAGAAGTGAGTCAAGGGTACACCTGCCTGAGAATTAAGGCTCAAAGTGTAGGAGGATCTCATTGTTGATCCTTGTTAATTGGCCCTCTTCCTTGTAGACTTTGGAGTGGTGATAGAGTCAAAGTATCATTAAAGTTATCCATCAAAGTATAAATCTACAAGTTAAAAATCAAAGGGAGCTCCAACAAATATGAAGCATACGTAGGTGTTGGATAAAGGATAGTGAATTGAAATATTTGTGTAGGAGTATGTGGAAAGGGTGACAAGATCAACATCGACACACACCTTAAAGGGTAGTGGAATGATAGAGGAAAACTTCTTTTTTTTATATATTTTTTATTACTATTTTTCGATTCATCAAGACACTTGTTTAACACGTTTTCACCAAGATGATCATTTTTTCAAGACTTTTTATGGTTTTTTTGGATTTTTTATGCTTTTCACTATTTTTAATATTTTTTTGGGCCTTTTGTAATTTTTAGATTTTTTAAAGGACATCAGAGAGGGATGAGAAAGATAATGGATCAAAAGTAGATAAGCAAGCTAATGGATGAAGTTAATGAATATGACCCTCAAAGATAGTCTCCTCAAGATTACCTGATCTAGGGAAAAAGTGTTAGAATTAAATAGAATAATAGAGAGGGGGGTGAATTAGTTGATCTCAGGTCCAGATGTACCAATTAAACTTTCTATCACTTCAAAAATCTTAGATCTAATCACTAATAGAAATCACTCGCTAAAGTATATATGAGAAGCATATAACATGCAGTCCATTGTCCAAATGTAATTAACTTACCCAATATAACAATAATCACATCAAAAAATTCACACAAGTATAACACCAGGATTCATAGTGGAAACTGAATTTCACTCTTATTAAGTGAGCTCCATGAAAAGGAAACCTTGTTAAAGGTTTACAAACACACTTCTAGGTGTGGCCCTATTAAAGGATTTAAATATTCTATCAAAAGTGACCTGGTTAAAGGATTTAAGTATATTCCATTAGAATGCCACCTTTATTATAGGATTTATACAATGACTGTTAGGTCAACCCTGATTAAAGGATTTGGACTGATACAATGGTTAGAAAGTAACAGTAGTTTTTTATCTAAAAAACATACAACTCACTTTACAAATACAGATCAACTTCCCACACATACATGTTTATTTACTGAGTGAGCTTCATTTACATCTTCATCACTGATCTAGTTAGAATTCTCTTCAAGAAATCACAACTTTTCTCAACTCCTTCACAATTTAACCTTCACCCTTCTCCTTAGACTTATCAGTCAATAACATCAACAACTTCAGCTCCCCTCCTATAACCTCACAATTAGGTTTTCCTTTATACCTCTTTGATCAGGTAGATCCATCTTTTTTCCACTTGATCTCCTCCATAATTCTTTCTCCAAATGTAAATTACTAACACTCGCTCAATATTGTGTTCTTATCCTCGGTCATCACTGTGTAACTATCCTCCTTGGCTAACACTATCTTCCTTGGCAAACACTATCTTTTCTTAGTAATTTCCTGTTGCTCAAAATAAACTAATGTTCGATCAACACTAAATTTACTCAGCATATACTGGCATTCATTCAACACTAACATCACTCAGCTTAAACTAGATTTCTATACTTTTTATTTCCTAAGCCTACTTCTTCACTCTTTCTTCCTACTTAGATACACAATACATTATCTTATCAATGTGCCAACTAATCAAGTACCCATTGAAGTCTCAAATAGCTTAACCTTTCCTTAGGTTCTCTTGTTATCTCCTTTTTTAGAGATTTGCCAGCAAGCTAGTGCTGAATATATGTTTTTTATTGATGACAACATATGGTAAGCAACATGCATGGAAGCCTGATGGAGAGAGCCTTGATCATATGTTTCCTATATATGTTATTAGCATGATATCATAAGCATAGAGGCTGATTTTGAGTGAAGATGGTTATACAGTTGACTATTTCAGTAAGTGTTCCTGACAGGTCTGAGGAAGAGTTTTATATATGATTTGTATTATGATTGTAGTGGATCCTTGTGCATTTACATTTGTGTTTTATACATGATAGAGAAGTTATGTTCATGGATGCAGAGTCATTTGTGTAGTATAGGCTAAGTTATGATGTATGTACTTTCTGGTTATAATCTCCTGAGTTTATTTGGAAGAGCTGATAGTGTTCAAAGTATTTCAGCAGGTGCACCTATCATTATGATATGCATTCTTAGTATTCTATTTAGAGAAGAGTTAAGAATGTTTGGTTAAGAGTGCATGATGTAATTCAACATGAGAAGAAATATTTAGTTAATTTGGTAGAGCCAATAGTGTGAAGTGATGCGTCTAATCATATGGAATTGTGTGGTCCTAATTTGTGTTCTATGCTTCGTAGAGCTGACTAATATGTTATTGGAGAGTTATATTATTTCTCTAATATGATTTTAAGATGGTTCTAATAGGCTAATTTGATTATATCATTTAGAGGAAAGATATTTATAGGAAGTCATTTGTGATTGCTAAGTATGGCATTTACTTGAAAGATAAGAGTAGAGTAGAAGGTGTGAAGTGTTGTGCCATTAGTAGAAAGTCTATGTGACAAAGTAGAGAGTGTGTGCTATTCTTTAGAACTGATCAAGAGAGAAGGTTTACCTCATAGTTCACCAAGATCCAGATATAGTGTGTATCTATTAAATAGAAGGTTGCAACCTTCACCCCTTTGAGCAATGTGCTCCCGGATAGTGTGTCCTCACCACTAATAAGCTTAATTTTAAAAGACTCTTAGCAGGGTCCTAAACTTGACCTGGTCACTATACTTATTGCATTGTAAAGATCAACTCCTAATAGGGTTGTAAGATCTTCTAACATGGATCATGAATGTCAAACGTTAATTGGTAAGACTATTGCTACTTAGGAAAGTACTATATCTATTTGAGTGTTGCTAAGGGGCTAAGTAAGGTTGGTAACAATAGCACCTAGGGAAAGGTTGAGTTATCTTGATACTACAAAGTGTACTTGAATATGTTGCACTATGATGAGATTATGTATTGTTTATCTTAGTAAGACTGAAGACTAAATTGGTAGGCTTAATCGAGCAAAGAATGGAAAAATCATGTTTAAGCCAAGTGATGTTAGTGTTGAGCAAGTTAGTAGATGCTAAGGAAAATTAGAGTGTCGACCAAGTATCAGTAAATTATTGAGGAATACAGTGTAAGCTGAAGAAATAGTTTTAGTAATGACTAAGCTTTCTACATGAAGACCGAGTGAACAATCACAGTATTGACTAAGCATCAACAATTTTATATTTGAAGAGAATTTAATTTTGGAGCTGAGATTGTTGAATTCTTGGATTATGTAAAATGTGCTGACTTTATTTATTGATTATTTGGAAGCATTAAATGCATTGTAAACTATTTTATTGTAAATTTTTAAGAGATTTGAGATGATTTTATAAAAGGAGCCGAAGAACATGAAGTAGGTAGATTCAATGAATCTAACCTAACCCTAAGATCTATGATTGAGATTGAGGGGCAAAAGATGAGTTAACCTAATTGAGGAAAATATAAGGGAACCTAAACATTGTGATATGAATGCAAATGGTGAACAGAGAATGCTGGAAGAAGAAAAATTTTATTGATGGAATAAGTAGAAAAGGCTAAAGGAGAAGTGTGGTGATTGCTTGAAGAAAAGTTCCAAGTAGATCAGAGATGGAAATGACAAAGTTTCAAAGTCAGTAAACCAACATTAGTGTAGGAAATCGGATTTGATATTTGCAAAGTGAGGTGTATATTTTTTAGATAATACTGCTGCTACTTTCTAACCATTGTAACACTCAAAATCCTTTTAACAAAGGTTGACCTAATAGTCATATGTTAAATCCTTTGAACAAGGTTGCATTCTAATGGAGTGTATGTAAGTCCTATGACTAGGCTCACTTTTAACAGGGTGATTGAAATCCTTTAACCAGGTCACACCTGACAGTGTGTATTGTATCCTTTGATAGGGTTGGCTTTTTATCGAGCTCACTTCAGAAGAGTGAAAATAATAGTAGCATGTTACAAAGTGGTTTTTCCAAAGATTGGGTTTCCACTATAAATCCTTGTGTTTATACTTGTGTGAATGTTTAGATCTGAACATTACTATGTTTTGCAAGTTAAGTTATAGCTAGGTAGTGGACTGCATTGTTAGATGTTTCTATTATTGAATCAATGATGACCGAGTTTGTTTTTATTTTGGAACTGATTTAAGGATAAGTTTTTAAGATTGTTTTATACATCAGAACCTGAGAACAACTAATTCACCCCCCCCCCCCTCTTTGTTGTTATAAATCATATTAACAATTGGTATCAGAGCTTCATTGCTTATTATTAGTGTTGACATAAATCAAGTTTAAAGGGGCTTGAAGAAAATGATAAAGATGTATAAGAAGGAGGTACCAAAGTTGAACAAGGAAAACTTCCCCACATGGAAAAGCTTGATGAAGCTACATCTAGCTAGTATTGGTGGTTTTGCAAAGTACTACATTGAGAACAGTTATGTCTCACCTATCGCACCTTTGACTACTGAAGAAATGAGAGCTAAGAAAGAACATAATCAGGCAATGCTAGGAATTGCATCTACCCTAAGATATCTAGAATTTGAGGACATTAAGGACTACACAACTACTAAAGATATGTGGGACACTCTTGCAAGGATCTATGGTGGTGACTTGAATGTGCTGAAAGCAAAGGCCAAGAGTCTTAGAGGTAAGTTTGATGAAATGAGAATGCAAGAAGGTGAAAACATTACACAATATTGTGGTAGAATAAAAGAAGTTGTGAATGCTATTAGAGGAGAAAATGGGGTTATTGATGATGAAACTACAATTGGGAAAGTACTAAGAACCCTACATCCTATATATGCTATTAAGATCTTAGCTATTCAGGAATCTAGATGTAACTCTACTAATGTGCTTACTTTGGAAAGTTTGGTTGGTAAGATGACTACTTTTGAACTCTCTAATTATGATAACTTCACTATTGGAAGCATTGGAAATGTTGAATATGCTTTTAAGTCACAGCTAGTTCTAAAAAAGCCAAAGAAAGAAAAACAAAGATGCATCAGTGAAAGTGAAAGTGATAGTGAAAGTGACAGTGACACTTTTGATGAAGACCTAGAAGATCTAGAAGCTCTTATGGCTAGAAGACTAAGAAAGGGAAAAGGAAAGTATGAAGGTAAACTCCCTATTATATGTTTTGAATGTAATAAAGTTGGTCATATAGCTGCTAGATGTCCTGATAGAAAGCATGAAGATGATGAAAGGAAAAGAAAACACAAAGATAGAAAAGATGACAGAAGCTACCGATGGAACATAGACTACAAGGGAAAAGGTAAGAAATCTTGTTACATTGTTGAAAAAGAGACTGACACTGATAGTGATGATTTTGAAATTGAGGTAGTCTATTTGGTGATGAAAGATGAATCTAATGAGGATGAGAAAAATACATTGATATCCTATGTGAACAAGAATGATAAATGGATTATTGATAGTGGTTGTTCACATCACATGATTGGTGACAAAAATAATTTTGAGACCTTACATCATTACAGAGGTAAAAGTGTAAAATTTGGTAATGTTGCACCATTTCTTGTTAGAGGAAAAGGTTTGATTAAACTGACTGATAATATATCTTGTGAAAATGCATATTGGGTTGAAGGTCTTAATTACAATTTGTTAAGTGTTGCTTAGCTTAACAAAACTAGTTACCGAGTGGAATTTCATCACAAGAAAGCTAAAATATTTGATGCTACTGGAGAACTAATTGGAAGTGGTGATCGGACTAGAGGTAATTTGTTCTATCTTGACCAATCTAAAGAAACATGCTTAATTGCACAACTTAAAGATATTTGGTTATGGCATAAAAGGTTGTGTCATGTTAACTTTGATAATCTGGTAGAGATAAGTAAGAAGAAAAAGGTAAGAGGTCTACCTAGATTGAAGAAACCTAAGAATGTGATGTGCAAGGAATGCCAGTTAGGAAAAATGACAAAGTCAAGTTTCAAGAGAAAATCCTTTACTTTTGAAAACATTTTAGATTTGGTCCATACTGACCTTTGTCGACCCATGGGTGTACAAAGTTACTATGGTGCTAGATACTTTACCTTATTTGTTGATGATCATACTAGGATGAAGCATGTGATGTTTCTAAAAGAAAAATTTGTATCTTTTCAATTCTTTAAGTGGTATTTGGCTAAAGTTGAGAAGGAGACCGGTAGGAATCTGAAATGTCTTAGATCTGACTGAGGTGGAGAATTTACATCAAATGAATTTAATCTATTTTGCAATGATAGAGGAATTAAAAGATAGATGTTTGCACCTAGAACACCTCCACAAAATGGTATAGTAGAAAGGAGAAATACATATATCTTGGATTGTGCAAGGAAATTGATGATTTAAAAGAATGTGGCATGAAAATATTGGAAAGAAGCTATAAGCACTATTGTCTACACTTTTAATGAGGTACAGATCAAAAAAGGTACAAATTTGACACCTTATGAATTATGGCATGGACATGCACCGAGTGTTAAATACTTTATAATCTTTGGGAGTAAGTGCTATATACTAAAAGACACTAGGAATAGAAAGTTTGATGCTAACAGTTATGAAGCCATATTCCTAGGGTACTCCACAAAAGTAAAGCTTATAAGTGTTTGAACTCTAACACTAACAAAATTATGGAAACTGTGAATGTCAAAATTGATGAGTATGCAGAAAGAAATGAAGCTGACAACAAAAGAGAACCAAAAGATTATAGATATTTTGTGTACATTGAAGAAGAAGAAGAAGAAGAAGAGGCAAGTAATAGAATTTCACCTAATGTCAAGTCTCGGGTAAGTAATGTTGAGCGATAGATAGAAGTTGTTGAGCATCAGGAAAATAGTGCTGAGAAAGAACAAGACCATACCAAGCTACAAGAAAATGCTATTGAGTATTAGGAAGAGGTTGCTGAGCATTCTAAAGTTGAATCTGACAATCTTACTGAGGAACATGATGAAATAAAGGAGAGAACAACTGAACCTTTTTTGGAAAAATATGTAAGAAGACATCATAAGCCTAAACATATAATTGGAGACAAATATACTAGAATCGAGACCAAAAGTAAGACTAAGGATCCAACATGTCTACTATGTGAATTTGTACTGAAGACAACTAGAGAAGCATTGGAGAATGAAGACTGGATACAAGCAATGAATGAAATTGACCAAATTGAGAAGAATGGTACTTGGACTCTGGTGCTGAGACCTGAAAACAAGAATGTTCTAGGAACAAAGTGGGTGTTTTGGAATAAGATGAATGAAAATGGTGAAATCACTAGGAACAAGGCTAGGCTAGTATGCAAAGGCTATGCACAAGAAGAAGGAATAGATTATGGGGAGACATTTTCCCCTGTAGCTAGATTGGAAGGAGTAAGAACTCTACTTGCATATGCTGCTTATAAAGATTTCAAGGTATATCAAATGGATGTCAAGTCTACATTTTTTAATGGTATACTAGAAGAAGATGTTTACATAGAACAACAAGAAGGTTTTATTGATCCAAACAGAAGACAAATGGTGTGCAAATTGAATAAAGCATTATATGGATTGAAGCAAGCTCCTAGAGCATGGTATGAGAGGTTTCACAACTACTTGATACAGATTGGATTTTCAAGAAGAACTGACATAAGCAATTTGTACATGAAGGATGAAGAAGGTAAAGGTATCTTGTTGGCAAAAAATTTTGTTGATGATATTATTTTTGGTGGACAAGATGCATTATGTAAAAGTTTCTCAAATGAAATGCAAACTGAATTTGAAATGAGTATGTTTGGTGAGATCAAATTCTTTGTTGGTTTACAAGTATATCAGAGGAAGAATGGAATTATCTTTACACAGTCTAAGTATGTTAATGAAAACTAAAAACTTTTGGGATGGAAGATGCTAAACCAGTAGGAACTCCCATGGTTACTGGACAAAAGTTATCTAATAATGATGATGTTGCAGAAGTGAATCAAACTCTGTATAGATCCATGATTGGAAAATTGTAGTATGTTGTACATAGAAGACCAGATATTGCATTAGCTATTGGGATTGTGGCAAGATTCTCTACCAATCCTAAGGAAACACATATGATGGCCATGAAAAGAATAATGAGATACTTGAAAGGAACTGCTAACTATGGTCTATATTATAAGAAGGATGACAAATTTGAACTCTAAGTTTATATAGATGCTGATTGGGTAGGAAATGTAGATGATAGAAAGAGTACTAGTGGTGGAGCTTTCTTTCTTGGATAGAGATTAGTCTCCTAGACAAGAAAGAAATAAAATTGCATTTCCCAATCTACTGTCAAAGCCGGGTATGTTGTTGCTACAGTAAACTGTTCAAACTTGGTATGGATAAAACAATTGTTGATAGGCATGAAAGAAGAAATCATTGAACTTGTTATTTTCTGTGACAACACAAGTGCTATCAATATTTCTAAGAATCCAATGATGCACACTAAGACCAAACACATTGGAATCAAGTATCACTACTTGAGAGAATTAGTACAAGACAAAGAAGTCTAAATGGAATATGTGAATACAAAAGAACAATTAGCAGACATATTCACTAAAGCTTTACCCAGAGAAGCTCATGAGTATTTGAGAAGTCAGTTAGGGGTTCTTCCCCTAATTGAGGCTGCCTAGACAAGCTAGGAGCACTGCATCAAATGTGCTACAATAGAAGATTTAACAAATTGATGCAGAAGATTGCCACACTTTAGGGCTGGCCTACGGTTTTGAAAAGAAGCAAAGACAAGGAATCATTCATAAGAAAGATGATAGAGGGAGAAACACTAAGCTGCACAGATATTATCTACATCTGATGGATGTATGTTTTAGTTGGTGCTTTGGCATTTTTGTCAAAGAGGGAGAATGTACTGATATGATAACACATGATACTAAAAAGTAAGTGGGAGATAAATTGATGAAACTAAAGATAAGGATGATGAACTCAAATGAAGAATCAAGATAGATGGAGATTTGAATACTTCTAATGGTCACATAAGTGAGGCTTATAGGATTCTAAATTAGAATGAAGCTAAGGATATTATAAATAATTTTCTGATGGACAGATAAGTTTTTGGATTGGTTGGTAATCCATGTGTTATTCAGGTGATATCATATGGTGTTTCCATCTATGCCAAAGAGGGAGATTATTGGAAACTAAATTGAAACAATTGTTGTATTGTCACTGATGTCAAACCTTAATTGGTAAGACTATTGCTACTTAGGAAAGTACTATATCTATTTGAGTTTTACTAAGGGGCTAAGCAAGGTTGGTAACAATAGCAGCTAGGGAAAGGTTGAGTTATCTTGATACTACAAAGTGTACTTGACTATGTTGCACTATGATGAGATAACATATTGTTTATCTTAGTAAGACTGAAGACTAAACTGGTAGGTTTAACTGAGCAAAGAATAGAAAAATCATGTTTAAGCTGAGTGATGTTAGTGTCAATGAAGTTAGTAGATGCCAAGCAAAATTATAGTGTCAACCAAGTATTAGTAAATTTCCAAGGAGGACATTGTAAGCCAAGGAAATAGTTTTAGTAATGACCGAGATTTCTACATGAAGACTGAGTGAACAATCATAGTATTGACTGAGCATCAATAATTTTATATTTGAAGATAATTTAATTTTGGAGTTGACATTGTTGAATTCTTGGATTATGTAAAATGTGTTGACTTTATTTATTGATTATTTGGAACCATTAAATGCATTGTAAAAAATTTTATTGTAAATCTTTAAGAGATTTGAGATGATTCTAGAAAAGGAGCCGAAGAACATGAAGTAGGTAGATTCAATGAATCTAACCTAACCCTAAGATCTATGATTGAGATTGAGCGGCAAAATATGAGTTAACCTAATTGAGGAAAATATAAGGGAACCTAAACATTGTGATATGAATGCACATGGTGAATAGAGAATGCTGGAAGAAGAAAATTTTATTGACTGAATAAGTAGAAAAGGTTGAAGGAGAAGTGTGGTGATTGCTTGAAGAAAAGTTCCAAGCAGATCAAAGATGGAAATGGAAAAGTTTCAAAGTTAGTAAACTAGCATTAGTGTACAGAATCAGATCTCATATTTGCAAAGTGAGTTCTATATTTTTTAGATAATACTGGTACTACTTTCTAACTATTGTAACAGTCAAAATCCTTTTAACAAAGGTTGACCTAACAGTCATATGTTAAATCCTTTGAACAAGGTTGCATTCAAATGGAGTGTATGTAAGTCCTATGACTAGGCTCACTTTGAACAGGGTGATTGAAACCCTATAACTGGGTCACACTTGACAGTGTGTATTGTAACCTTTGACAGTGTTGGCTTTTTACCGAGCTCACTTTAGAAGAGTGAAAATAATAGTAGCATGTTACAAAGTGGTTTTTCCCAAGATTGGGTTTCCACTATAAATCCTCATGTTTATACTTGTTTGAATGTTTAGATCTGAACATTACTATGTTTTGCAAGTTAAGTTACAACTAGGTAGTGGACTATATTGTTAGATGTTTCTATGATTGAATCAGTGATGACCGAGTTTGTTTTGGTTTTGGATCTGATTTAACGATAAGTTTTTAAGATTATTTTATACATCAGGACCTAAGAATAATTGATTGACCCCCCCCCTCTCTATTTTTCTAAATCATATTAACATGTGCTTAATGTTCTTCTATACTTAATTGTATAAAGAATTGAATCTTGGAGATAACTAATTCACCCACGCCCCCCCCCCCATCCCTCTCAGTTATCTCTTGGGACTATTCCTAATAATGGGTATGAAAGCCAAGTTCCTTGGAGAGAAATTTTAATAGCTTGAGGTTGATCAGATGACATTCTTTAGAAAAGAAAGTTCTAAGTTTAATGGAGAGAACTATCTAGACTGGAAGAACAAAATGATGGCACATTTGTAGTGCATTACCTTTGAGATGTTTGAAGAAGCTACCAAAGAAGTTTAGATTCTCTCTCTAGAAGATCTTGAAAAAGATGATGCAACCTTCAAGAAAAAAGAGATGTTCACTTCAAATTCTATTTCCAAACAAGCCCTTATCAATGCCTTATTTGATAGTGAGTTTTCAGAGATCAAGAAAATGGACAAAGCCTATAAGATATGGAAGTATCTAGAAGATATGTTTGAAGGAGATATTCAAGACAATTATAATGCACACAAAAAGACATGGAAGAAAAGATACAATACATTAGAGATGCTACTTCATGAGAATGTCAGAGCCTACAATCAAAGGATTAATGAAGAAGTTGCCAGAATTAGAAAAAAATGGTAGAGAAATTTTGGAAGAAGACAATCGATAAATTGATGACTACCTTGACACTAGAATATGAAAAAAAGATATGCATCTTAGATGAAACTATGAAGTCAACTAAAGACTTTAAAAGAGAGACCTTAATCAAAAAGTGTTCATCCTTTGAGATATCAAGATTGAAGACATAGCGTAAAAGTGAAACAACGTCCAAAGCTTCAGTCCATGGTAAGAAATCTTTGAACACCTTTGGTAATTTTGATAATGAGGATGATGTTAGAGAATTAGATGATTTCATTGCTATGATTTATAAGAAATAATGAAAAGGAAAAGGAAAATATGGAGGTCAGTTACCATTCAAATGATTATCATGTAATAAGATTGGTCACTTTACTTCTAAGTGTCCTAGAAGAGTCAAGAAGTTCAAAACTAACTACAAGCCTAAGTATACAAAATAATGTTACTATGCTAGTGATGGAGTATCAGATGAAGAGTTGGAAGAAGATGAAATTGGATTCATTTCTCTTGAAGATATGGAGAAAATGTTTGATGATATGGACCTTGAAGACAAAAGGAAATCACAAGAGTTAGCACTGATTTCACAAGCTGACATCAAGATAGATTGGATCATTGACAACGGTTTCTCAGATCATATGATAGGAGAGAAGGATATATTTATACTTTTAGATAGATACAAAGGCATCATGATTAGATTTGGAGACAACACTCCTAAACCTATCATAGGTAGAGGACCTATCACCTTGTTGGGAGTTCCCTTTGATCTTCAACTTGTAGATTTATACTTTGATGGATAAATTTAATATAACTTTGACTCTATCACCACTCCAAAGTCTACAAGGAAGAGGGCCAATTAACAAGGATTAACAATGAGATCCTCATACACTTTGAGCCTTAATTATCAAGTGGGTGTACCCTTGACTCACTTCTCCAAAGGAGTCTCAAAACAATATACAACTATGTCCTTTACTAACTAACTGAAAGATATTATCATTTAAATGTGTGTGTATGATTGATGATGATGGACCACTTCCAAAGAATAGATCAGTGCCTTAACCTAGGGCAAAGAGTCACTTGATAACATATATCAACTAAAACCTTAACTCAAACACACATGAACTTAGAGTAAGTGCTAATCCACTTTGTGACCTTAACATATATGAATCCACAATTAGAACAAGAAGACAATCAAGAGTTTGAGATAGGAATTCAAGTGTATTCTCATTAACTTTTAGAATCAATACATTACCAAACAACAAGATTCAAAGAGAAACAAATCCCTAAATCCAAGCTCTCCTTGTTCAATATAATACCATCAACAACTAGGGACCAAAAAGAAAGTTTTGGAACCCTTACTAAGTCAAAAATGCTACAATATATACCCCCTGGTCATCTTGGAAACCCAAAATAGGTTGCAACAAGCTATGGATGACTAGGGTTATGGTTTCACCCAATAAACCAACTGAAATAGTCTTATTATTTACTATAGGGGATGAAAACCAGTCTGGCATGCCTGAGAAATATTTGCACTCATGATAGATCTCTGAGAAAGTACTATAAATCATGGAATTTTATGTCAATCAGTCCTTTTAGCCACCTGAAACATGCCTTGAGAAATAAAACCATACTTCTCTTGGTACAAAAATATCATGCCACTGACCATAGAGACCCTTGGATCAGTCGGCAATAATCAGTGCCATCAAACCAATCAAAATTAGCTCCGAAAACCATAAATTTTGGTACTTCCTATCGCTGGAAACCCTCTACAAATTTGAATTTGAATTTCAATGGTTAGTTTCATAGCACCAGTAGTGAATCGGCGGTCAATATTTGAATTTAGATCAAATTTATATCATGACCATTCGATCTCTTTCTTTTCATGGGCTTTATGACCTATCTTTAAATATGACCCTAGTCACATTTGGCGAACCAGTGACTAAAGGATTTCACCCACTCGCAGAATGCTTTATGCCTTCACCAAATTATTTAGCTACTACATGAATGCTTTTTCGCTAAGTCACTAAATCTTTTGGAACATTACCACCTCACTCAGTGAATGAGTGAAGCCTCAAAAATTTGTCAGGCCACTAAATACTTTATCAGAACTGCTAAGCCCTTAGACCTAAACCTGGGCTTGACTTTAATAAAATCAATAGCTGTCTTAAGTTTGCATGTGGCATAAAGATTCTATTAGAAATTAAGGCAAATATTAGATTAACCTTTTACCTCCACTCTGTAGATCCTCAGACAAGATATGAAATCAACGGTCATCTGATAATCTCATGTGTCAGAACAAACCCCTCAGATCATGCACCCCCCATCAATGCTCTGCAAGTGTTAGGACCCTCTGACATGCTGAAAATTTAGGTCCCGCTGACAACTACCAAGTCACAACATATGTCAACCAATAAGATACCACCAACTATGCATGCATGGCATTGGACCCACTAAGAACATTATACCACCTAGAAGATCAGACAGATGATGCATGATCTCAAGGGCTTGGAAGATTCCATGAGATCATGCACCTGCCATTGATCATGGATCTTTTGACTAAGACATCAGGCCCACCTAAAAAAATATCCATCTCACTAACACATCAACCAATAAGATGCCACCATTTCAACACCCTCTGATAGTGGACCCACCCACTTAGAAAAGCTACATCATGAAAAGGAATCAATGGCCAGTGTAGCTTTGCAAGCCTCTGACACATCCCATAAGATCTTATGCCCACCATTGATTTAGATTGTGTTAGAGTTAGGCCCAGGAAAGATTAAGTCAAAACATTAGGAAATAAGTAAGGCCTAGGACCTAGGAAAAATAATTTCCGCCGGGCACTTGGACTTAGGAAAGATTAAACGCAAGGGACCTAGGAAAAATTAAAGACTGCTGGGTGATAGAAACTTAGGAAAATCTAACAGCTGACCCTCAAGGTGATAAAATAATAAGGCACATGTGTTAAAAGGTTTTTAAGTGGCCCCAAAAAGTAACATAAAATTAGAACAAGGCAAAGGCAGTACAAAGGGTTTTTTCAAAGTAATGGCTAGATTTTGAAAATTTGAACTAGGGCTTATGCTAGAGACCTAAAAACAACTGTAGAGACCAGAAGAAAAGGGCTAGAGCCATGAAATTTTTTCAAGCTGCTAACACACCTTGGATGGAAAGAACAACACTAATGATTTTCTTTATGTTTATGGTTTTCAACATAACTTACTAAGTGTTGGACAATTGCTTGACAAAGGATATCAGTTGGAATTCAAAGAAAAAAAGTGCATCATTAATAACAGAGAAGGAGAGATGATTGCATAAGGTTCAAAGACTAAAGGTAATTTTTTTCAACTTAATCCTGAAGAAATTTTTTTTAATGCAAAAGTAGATGAAAATTGGTTATCACACAAGATACTATGTCACATTAATTTTGACCACATAGTTAAGATAAGAAATGTAAAGGTAATAAGAGACCTTCCTAGAATTGCAAAACTACTTCATAAAATATGAAGGGAATGTGTGATGGGTAAGCATGTCTGGAATTCATTTAGAAGCAAGAATAATTTGGGAGAGAAAAAATTGGATCTAGTGCATGCAGACCTATGTAGGCCAACTCAAACAAGATCATACTATGGTGAAAGGTAGTTTATTTCGTTTGATGATGATTATTATAGAATGATGTGGGTTGCATTTTTAGAAGACAAATTAGAAGCCTTTGAGAAGTTCAAAATATTCAAAGCTAAGGTTGAAAATGAGTCTGGATTGAAGATTAAATGTCTGAGATTAGATAGAGGAGGAGAATTCACCTTTGATAGATTTTATGATTACTGTGAAGAACATGGGAGAAAGAGATAGTTAAGTGCACCTAGAACCCCTCAACATAATGGAATTGTAGAAAGATGGAATAATATCATACTTGACATAGCGTGCAATATCATGATTGAAGGAAAGGTCGCACACACCTATTGGAGAGATGCAGTCAATACTACAATCTATACAATCAATATAATTCAATTAAGGCCAAGCATAGACAAGACACCTTATGAGCTATGGTTTGGGAATGTACCTATAGTCAAATACTTTAGAATCTTTGGAAGCAAGTGCTACATCAAGAGAGATGAAGCCATAAGCAAGTTTGATGCAAGAAGTGATGAAGGTATTTTTCTTGGTTACTCTACTAAAAGGAAAGCTTATAGATGTTTTAATTTGAGATTGAAGAAGATAATTGCAATTTCTCATGTTAAGATTGATGAGAAGTTCATGATTCAAGAAAGATATCATGATTATGCACTCATGATTGAAGAAGAACCTAGACCTACCAATAGTGAAGCAGTTGTTGAAAAAATGTTTGATAGCATTGATGTTCTACTCAATGACCATGAAACTAGTGAAGAAGAAAAAAAAAGGGTAGATGAGAGAGTCACACCTAATGTTCCTAAATTCACATCTAGATATCATTCAAAGGAAGACATCATTGGAGATTAGAGCAGAAAATTCATGACAAGATCAAAAGAAAAGAGTTCCACAACAAATGAAGAGGTATGTTTACTTTCCCAAATTGAACCCTTAAGTGTCAAAGATGCATGTAATGATTCAAATTGGCTTAAGCAATGAAAGAAGAGATAAATAAGATAATTAAGAATGATATATGGGAACTAGTCCCTAGGTCTAGTGATAAGAATGTGATTGGAACCAAGTGGATATTCATAAATAAGATGAATGAAGATGGAACTAATGAACTACAACTAATTTAGAACTAGAATGAAGAATCTGTAATTTGAGATTACTGAGGAGTTGATGATTAGATATGCAAGATGATTAAATTAGTATTATGTTGTCATTGATGTCAAATAGCTTGAAAGAACTTGTCTTCTAAGTTGCTATACTGACACATCTGAAGGAAGGTGAAAGAGATGATGAACATAAATATCTACATGAGGAAGATGTATATGATAGATGAGGATAAGGAATACACTGAGTAAGATGTTGATGAATCTATGACTTGATGAAATTGACTTTATTATGTTGCATTAATCTATGATGAGGAATAGAGCTGAAAGAGACAAAGCAATGTTGTCAGTAAATAAAACATTTTAGTATACACTGATGAAGTGTAGTGTATACCGAGTGCAGTATTAACTGAGCTTTTGTTCACCGACACATTTCTTTGTTAACCAAGCAAAATAGAAAGGAATTAAATGATCAGTTTAGTTGATAAAGTGATGAGTTGTAAAGTGTATGAAATTGAGGTAACAGATAATGTTTGTTATGAAGATCAATGGCTAACATAAATTAAAAAGGATCTAATGAAGTAGATTGAAATGTGTTATTGACACATTAGTCGAGGGAGCTTGAAGTGGAAAAATCTATGAATATGATTAAGCGGAAAAATCTGATGGAGTAAAATAAAATGATTTACTTGTCTATATAAGAGACATTGGTTTCATTATGAAAAACATGCTGGAAGAAGAAGATACTACAAAATTATCATGTGGAGAATTTTTCATTTTGATCATGCTGGTTAATAAGAACCGAGATACAGAACAGTTACCGAGTGACAGGGAGTTATTATAGACAGATAGTAAGTTGATATAGTATTGACTCTGAAGTGTTATATTGGTCAGAAATATTTGAATGAGTTGTACATTGATCTGTAAATTGCAAACTGAAGTTGTATTTAGGTAGATCATCTACTATTACATATTTAACCATTTTACATAGTCAAATCTCTTAACCAAGTGGACTATGAAAGTCTTTTGATGTTTCATTCATTGAGTGAACATTGTCATCTTGTCAACCCTAGAGTGATTGTTGGTTGGATGATAACTTCTAGTCTAAAATCCTCTAACGAGGCCATACCTAATAGTGTGTTTGTAAACTTTAATAGGGATGGGTCTTCACCGACCCAACTTCAAAAGAGTGAAAAAATTTAGGTTGCCGGTCCCAGGTGGTTTTTCCCTTCACAGGATTTCCATAGTAAATCTCCTACATTATGTGTTGATGGTGATATTTATTTGTTATCATACTTTGCATATTACATGTTATATTTAATTGGTAATTATTAAAAAGTTTAGACTGACAATCAGTAAATACAAAGATAGTAAAAGTATTATATTTTTATCGAGTAGTAGAAGTAGTAGAACTGTTTTGGATTATACGTTTTGAATTGGGACACTAGATAATTGATTCCCCCCCATCTCAATTATTCTAACAATTGGTATCAGAGCATTGGTTGCTTAGAATAGAGTTTCAAGGACTTCAGCAAAAAGGTCTTAAGATGTATAAGAGGGAAGTACCAAAGTTGAACAAAGATAACTTCATAGTTTGGCAAAGTCAGATGAAGTTGCACATATCTGGAATTGGGAATTCTGCACTAGAACTGATGGAGAATGGCTACATTGAACCAACACCAGGTCCTCTGACTCTTGATCAACTGAAGGATAGGCATGAACACAATATTACTATGATGGAACTTGTTGCTGCTTGTACCGATGCAAAATTTAATGACATCAAGGAATGGGATACTACTAAGAAGATGTGGGACAAGCTAACTCTAATATATAGTGGAGATGCAAATTTTAAGAGAGCCAGAGCTGAAAGCCTAAGAGGTCGATTTGATGATATGAAGATGAAAGAAGGTGAGAACACTGCACAATATACAAATAGACCAAAATAGGTAGTACATGTTATTAGAACATCTGGCAGAGTTATTGATGATGAAAGAGTGATAAGAAACATTCTCAAAACTTTTCTGCTAGTTTATGCGATTAGGATCTCTATAATTCATGAAAAAAGGGATACATCTAACCTCACCCTTGACACTCTAATCGGTAAGCTTACAACCTTTGAATTGAATAACTTTGACAACAATGTTGTACCTTTTGTTGAATCTGCTTTCATGTCCTCTTTGAAGATTGGTAAGTCTAGTAGAAAGAATGATAATAATAATGATAGTGACAGTAATACTAATGATGAACTTGATGAGCTTGAAGTTCTTATGGCTAGAAGATTTCCCAAAGGTAAGAGAATGTATAGAGGAAAGTTACCTCTAGTATGTTTTAATTCTAAAGAAGTTGGCCACATCACTGCTAGATGTCTGAATCAGAAAGATGATGATAGATCCAAAGACTGATCCGAAGGAAGCTATGGGAGAAGATTCAATAGAGGCTACTAACACAATAATAGAGACAACTGAGATAGCTATGACATAGGGAAAAAGGTATTTTACATAGCCGAAGAATTTGAATCTAAATCTGACACTGATGATGATGTAGAAGTAGTGTTTATTGCTATGAAGGATGATTCAAAAGAAGAAGAGAAACATGACGAGATAGCATTGATCTCTAAAGTAAGAAAAAATGATACATGGATCATAGACAAAGGCTACACACATCATATGACTGGTGATATAGATAAATTTGATCAAATTGATGAATATGATGGTGGATCTATTAGAATGGGAAATGATGCACCTTTTATGGTGAGAGGTAAAGGTTCACTGATGATTAATGATAGATTAAAATGTGAGAATGCATACTAGGTAGATGGACTGAACTACAATTTGATAAGTGTGGTACAACTAAACAACTCAGGTCAGCGAATTGATTTTGAGAGTAGAAAGGTAAGAATCTATGATGATGGAGGAAGACTTGTTGGAATCGATACATAATCAAGAGGTAATCTATTTTATCTTGATATTGATCAGTCTTCTTGTTTATTAATGAAAGATGAAGATGCATGGTTGTGGCATAATAGGTTATGTCATGTGAACTTTGATAAGATGGTCAAGATTAGTAAGAAGAAAAGAGTTAGAGGATTGCCTAACTTTTCAAAACTAGATCATGCTATGTGTCATGAATGATAGAAAGGTAAGATGACTAAGTCCTATTTTAAAACCAAAGACTAATCAACAAAGAAGATACTTGAATTGGTTCATACTGACCTATGTGGTCTTATGAGAACTCAAAGCTATTATGGTGATAGATACTTTATTCTTTTTGTTGATGACTATACTAGACTAATGACTATTATGTTCCTAAAAGAGAAATTTGAAGCTTTTAAGTTCTTTAAATGGTATAAGGCTAAGGTAGAAAAAGAGACTGGAAAAGAAATCAAATGCTTAAGATCTGATAGAGGAGGTGAATTTATCTCTGATGAATTTACTAATTTGTTTAATGAGAATGGTATTAAGAGATAGGTCTCTACACCAAGAACACCTCAATAGAATGGGATTACTAAAAGAAGGAATAGGTCAATCATTGACTGTGCTAGAACACTAATCCTACAAAAGAATGTTTCTTAGACATATTGGAGGGAAGCTGTCAGCATAACTATATATGTGCTTAACCAAGTACAACTGAAGAAGGACACCAACTAGACACTTTATGAGCTATGGTTTGAACACAAACCTACTGTAAGTTATTTCAGAATTTTTGGAAGCAAATGTTTTATTCTGAAAGATGAGAGAAATGGGAAATTTGATTCTAAAGGTGATGAAGGAATATTCTTAGGATATTCTACTAAGAGTAAAGCATACAAATGTCTCAATAAGGTTACGAATAAGATGATTGAAAGTACTAATGTTCATGTTGATGAGTATGATGACATAAACATAGAAGAAAGAAAGGAATCAGAAGACTATGGTAGATTCACTTACATTGAACTTCCTGACTATCTACCGAAGTCACAACCTATGATAACTAGTCAGTAGGAAAATAACCCTGAGGAACAGGAAAGGGAATCCGATGAACAAGATGGTGCTACTGAGCAAGCAAATGAACCTAAATAGGATGAACAAGAAAGAAGAAACTAAGTACTAGATAGTTTTTTCAAAAGACATCATCTTGAGACACAAATTATTGGAAACAAACAAACTGGAATGCAGACAAGAAGCAAAACAAGACAAGGTACATGTCTAGTTTGTGAATTTGAACCAAAGAATGTGAAAGTTGTATTAGAAAATGAAGAATAGGTTAATGCAATGATGGAGGAAATAGAAAAAATAGAGAAAAAAAAACTTGGTCCTTAGTACCCCAACCTAAAGATAAGAGTGTTATCGGTACTAAATGGATATTCAGAAACAAAATGAATGAAAATGGTGAAGTGACAAGAAATAAAGTGAGATTAGTATGCAAGGGATATGCACAGGAAGAAGGCATTGATTATGGTGAAACATTTGCTCCTATTGCTAGATTGGAAGGAGTTAGAATGTTACTTGCATATGTTGTACACAAGAAATTTAAGGTTTATCAAATGGATGTGAAATCAACATTTCTGAATGGTATACTTGAAGAAGAGGTCTACATAGAATAACCTCAAGGATTCGTTGATCTAGACAATAGAAACATGGTATGTAGATTACAAAAAGCTTTATATGGTTTGAAGAAAGCACTAAGAGCATAGTATGAAAGACTGCATACTTACTTGTTAAGTATTGGATTTGTAAGAACTAGTGAGAACAACAATTTGTACATAAAAGGTGATACTAATGACACTATTATTATTGCTGAAATTTTTATTGATGATATTATTTTTTGAGGTCAATATCATGTATGTAAATCTTTTACCGATGATATGAGGAATAAATTTGAAATGTCTATGTTTGGAGAGATTAAATTCTTTCTTGGATTACAAATGATACAAAAGAGTGATGGAATATTCATCACACAGTCTAAGTACATAAAGGAAGTCTTGAAGACATTTGGCATGGAAGATACTAAACCTGTGGGAACACCTATGGCTACTGTAAGTAAATTGACAAAGGAAGATGAAACTACAGAGGTGAACCAAACACTTTACCGATCCATGATTGGTAAGCTCATGTATTTAGTTCATAGTAGACCATATCTAGCACATGTTGTGGGAATTGTTGCTAGATATTCTGCTAATCCTAGAGAATCACACATCATTTCTACTAAAAGAATCTTAAGATATCTAAAAAAGATAGAGGATTATGGATTATGGTATCCTAAGGAAGGTAAGTTTGAGCTGAAACTTTATACTGATGTTGATTGGGCTAGAAATGTGGATGATAGAAAAATTACCATCAGAGGAGCATTTTTCTTTGGTGAAAGACTTGTAACCTAGACAAGTAAAAATTAGGCTTATATTTCTTAGTCTACAGCTGAAGCCGAGTATGTTGTTGTTGCTACTAATTGCTCAAACATTGCATATATCAAGCAAGTATAGGAAGGAATGAATGAGGTAATCACTGACCCGATGATCATATACTATGACAACACAAGTGCTATTAATATTTCAAAGAATCTTGTGATGCACTCTAAGACAAAGTATATATCAATTAAGTATCACTACTTAAGAGAACAAGTGCAAGAGAAGAAAGTAAAGTTAGAATTTGTTACATCTAAAGAACAACTTGCAGACATTTTTACAAAGCCTCTACCAAAGGACACTTTTGAATATTTGAGGACTAGACTTGGGGTCCATCCCATGTCTATCAGTCACTAATGTGATCTAGATGTTGCATCAGCCTAATCTTATCAGAAAATTAATCATGTTTGTTAGCACTCTAAACAAATTTCAAGGCTTCATCATCTGTCCCCTAGTCTCTATAGTATTTTTCATGTCTCTGGCCTTAAACCCTAAGAAAATATTAAAAAAACTAGTCGTTGCATGAAAACCCTTTGTTTTACCCTGGCCCTATTCTATTTTAATGTTACTTTTTTGGGTCACTTAAGTTCCTAAAGGTCCACATGATTAATATTTCCCTAAGTCTAGCACTTGATGGGCTTTAATATTTCCTAAGTCCTAATGATTTAATTCTTCCTAAGTCCCTATGCTAAATTTTCCTATAGTTTTGGCCTTAATATTTCCTGGGCCTAGCTCTCTGACACCATCTTAATCCTATGGTTGTTGTAAGTTCACAAGGGTTTTTTCAAAGGATTGTGATCTTATGATGGCCATTGATTCTCTTTCATGATGTAACCTTTCAATGCAGGAGGGTCCACTGCCAAGTAAGCACAAGTGGCATCTCCTCATTGGCCAAGATAAACTATGAAGTGGTAGAGTTGTTAGAGTGACCTATGAGTGAAGGAAAGGTTATTTGTCTACTTGCCAAATTCTATGACTTGGCAGTCCCTGATATGTTGGAGTATCCTATGCAGCATAGTGAGGTCACGCTCTGTGATATTGGCTAAGATTCTAGATTGACAGTTGGCATATAAGCACATAGAATCTTTTGAGCCCTTCAGATCATGCACCATCTATCTAATCCTCCAAGTGTTTGTGTCAAAGATAAAGATGGGTCCAAAATAACATGTAGGCACAATTTGCAGTTTTAAATTGGTCCAAGATTTAATTTGTTTGTAGTTGTTAGTGGGACCTAGTTTTCGGCTTGCCAGAGGGTCCTGGCATCTGGAGAGAATCGATGGTTGGCATAAGTTCTTAAGGAATGTGTCAGATGCATGAGATCTTCAAACAACTATTAATTTTACCTTTTTCAAAGGTGACAAAATATGGCAGGTCCACTGCTACATGTACACAAATGGCATCTCCTCATTGGTCAACGTGGATGATAATGAAGGGTGGGGTCATTGTTAGAAAATTTGGTAATGAGGATGTAATCAATGGTTGGCATATGATCTCATGGGTTGTGTCAGAGCCATGAGATCTTGAGCTCACCATCCGATTTGAAGGCTTACTGATTGTGGGTCATGTGTTAGAGATGACTGAGCATGAGCAGCAAATGGTTTACTGAGCAGTGGCCAAAAGTGGGCCCAGGTGGAGGTCAAATTACTGGCGATTCTGATAAAGGTGTTTAGTGGCCTGACAAATTTTAAAAGGATTCGCATAATCGCTAAATGAATTGGTGGAGGTAAAAAGTGTTCTGTCAACTAGTGAAAACCTTTATCGCCAGTTCACCAAATGTAACCGGGGTAAGTTTATTTTCCTTTGTTCACTAATTCACAGGGTTAAGTAGTGAGTTAGTTTTTAATTCTACAAATAGAGAAATGCTTTGTCATGTGTTCGCTAGAGGTAAACCCAAGGGTAGCAGTTGAGTTAAGACATAAAGACCATGAAAAGGAAGGATCTGATGGTTGGGACTTAAAGTTGACCTAATTTCAAATGTAGGCCGCTGATTCGCTACTGGCGCTATGAAACTAAATGTTGAATTTCAAATTAAAATTTGTAGAAGGTTTCTAGCAATAAGAAGTACCAAAATTTATGGTTTTTGGAGCTGATTTCGATTGGTTTGGTGGCACTGGTTGTTGCTGACTGATCTGAGGGTCTCTATGGTCAGTGGCATGATGTTTTTGTACCAGGAGAAGTATGGTTTTGTTGCTCAAGGCATGTTCTAGGTGGCTAAAAGGACTGATTGACATAGAATTCCATGATTTTTAGTACTTTTTAGATATGTATCATAAGTCCAAATCTTTCTCAGGCATGCTCGACTAGTTTTCATCCCCTGTAATAAATTCTTGACTATTTCAGTTGGTTTAGTGGGTGAAACCCTAACCCTAGTCATCTGTAGCTTGTTCCAACCTATTTTGGGTTTCCAAGATGATTAGGTGGTATATATTGTAGCATTTTTGACTTAGTGAGCATTCCAAAACTTTCTTTTTGGTTCCTAGTTGTTGATGGTATTATACTGAACAAGGAGAGCTTGGATTTAGGGTTTTGTTTCTCTTTGCATTTTGTTGCCCTAGTAATGTATTGATTCTGAAAGTTAATGAGAATACACTTGAATTCCTATCTCAAACTTTTGATTGTCTTCTTGTTTTGATTTTGGATTCATATATGTTAAGGTCACAAAGTGGATTAGCATATGGTAAACAAAGAGTATTGTGAGATCAGCTTGGACTTCCTAACAAAGTTGGGATTAAAGCCTTTAGGGTGATTTTAGTGGGTTCATTGTTGGATTGGAATTTGATGATCAGGTTTGGGAGTGAGGGGAGTAATAGGAAAAGCACTTACTCTAAGTTCATGTGTGTTTGAGTTAAGGTTTTAGTTGATACATGTTATCAAGTGACTCTTTGCCTTGGGTTAAGGCACTGATCTATTCTTTGGAAGCAGTCCATCATCATCAATCATACACACACATTTAAATGATAAAATATTTCAATCAGTTACTAAAGGGTATAGTTGTATAATATTTTGGATTCCTTTGAATAAGTGAATCAATGGTACACCCGCCTGAGCATTAAGGCTCAAAGTGTAGGATGATCTCATTTTTTATCCTTGTTAATTGGCCCTCTTCCTTGTACACTTTGGAGGGGTGATAGAGTCAAAGTATCGTTAAAAGTTATCTAGCAAAGTATAAATCTACAAGTAGAAGATCAAAGGGAACTCCCAAAAAAATGGTGACTCTACTAGGGAGAGTCTAGAGATAAAGATTTTCAAAATGCACTCTTGTTTTCTTGTTGTATTCAGTTAAAAGATCTCCCACTTTGGTGGGTGGTGACTCTAAAGGTTAAGAACCAGTGTTAAAGACTGCAAAAGATGGACAAAAGAAGGAATACTAGGTCCTTTGTCAGAAAAAATCTGGAGGTCACTCTAGAGCAATTACCTAGATAGGAGAAGAAGAGTTGGATTAGAAGAAATGGTGAGTCTACTAGTGCTCCCATAAGAGAATAAAGAAATACCAGAGGTAGAGCACCACATGTTTCCTCAAGTGAGGAAGGTTCACAAGATAGAGTTTCTAGATCAGATGGTGGTCGCTATGAAGATAAATTTTATGATACCCCAGAGGCTGTACTTCAAGACAAGGCTTCATTGCCTATAGGTCAGGATGAACAAGCTAGAGAGATGGGTTTTGAGATTGATTTAGATCTTGATGAAGATAATTTTAGAAGGAAGCCCATGGAACCAAGGCAAGTGCATTTCCCACATCAGCATCCTACTGATGTGGAAGTATCATCAAGCTCTAAAGACAACATGATAGATCCACATGACCTAAATGCACTTAGGTTGTAGTTGGCAAAGTAGGATGCCATATACAAAAGGTTACAAAAGGAGAGAGAAGCTGAAAAGGTGAATTCTCTAATAGAAAGATAGTCTCTCCTTAGAAAGATTAATAAAATGAAGGAGAGAAACAAGATGCTTGCTTCTGCTCCTAGGGTGTTGTAGCATGATGTTTTGGTGATCTTGAAGCTCTAAGAAGTGAGTAGGAATTTTTGTTGCAAGACCATGAGTTTGATGAAGAGGGCCCTCTGATTAGACAAGTGCAAAGTTATGCTCCTTTTCCTAAGGGTGGGAATGGACATGAGATCACTAGGCCTACTATAGTTATTAATGAAAAAGGAAAGCAGAAGATGGTGGGTGTCCAAATAAGCAAACTAGTGACAATACTAGCAATCCCACCACCTAAATCAAATAGGGAGATAGAGATAGAAAGAAAAATAAAAGAGGATGAAGCTCTTTCTCAAGAGTTGGAAAGAGCTAAAGTTGATGCTCCTATTGTAGAGAAAAGAAGAAAGATCTAGTTCTTGAAGGCTTCATCAGCTAATGTTCATGGCCCTTCTACTACTGAGCTAGGTATGCCATCTATGAACACTACTGTTCCACTTAGCAATGCTACTACTAGTAATCTAATTCCTAATGTATCTACCAAATCATTTTTTGATACTAATAGATATTCAAATGTGCAAGTGGGTGGGAATGTAGATAAAAATAATAATTCTAGTGGGAACACTAGTTTAGGATTTCAAAGAAGACTTATGCAACTAGAAGGCTATAGGAAAATTAGTTTTGATGGGGTACCAGGCTACCCAAATGCTTTTCCAAATGATACAAGAGATAAGGTACCTAAGTTTGTTGGTAATAATGCTATTAGTTGTGAGGAGCATTGTTAGGTTATTTGTTGATATGCTTAATGATTATGAGGTAGAGCATGAGGATGTAGTCATGAAATTGTTTATTCAATCTCTAATGGAGGATGCTAGAGATTAGTTTAAGAGACTTCCTGATAAATGTATTGATACTTGGGATTCTTTTGAGAGATGTTTTAAAGAGTAGTATGGTGATAGGCCTAATGCTAGTTTCATGTTAAATGAATTCAATACCATAAGGAAAAATTAGAATGAGTCTGTAGCTGAATTCAATATGAGATTTCAGAGAGGTATGTATAAGTTGTTTGAAGATATGCGATTAGATGAAAATTTTTATCTAACTACATACTTCAATGCATTTGATGGAAAGATGGGATACTTGTTGAGGGACAAAGAACCAAGAACTCTTAGAGATTCTTTTAGGATTGCTATCAATTTTGAGAATAATATGAAGATATCAGGGAAGTTGGGTGGGAAAAGAGGACCCTAAGTTGTTTGGGGACAAGAAATACAAAAAAGAAAATGATAAGAATGTTGGAACTAGGAGGAAAGAAGAAGATAAATTGGATAAGGTGCTCAATGCCATGAAGGATTTGAAGGTTCCTACAAATAGGAACATCAGTGCTCCTACCAATGAAAGGCCTCAGTTTAATAACAATTACAATAAGCAGAATAGATTGCAGAACTACCCCTACAACACCCAATCGAAGGATGGCAAGCTTGTTATCCCTGTTCCAAGAGGAAACAATGATAGAGCTGCCCCTGACCCTCTACAAAAAGTTTCAATAAATGTCATGGAGGACATACCTTGGTGTGTTTCATGCCAATCCCCTCATTCTATAGAGCATTATGTGGTTGCACATTCTATGGCTGCAAATCAAGATTGTGGCAATGAGGAGATAGATCAAGAAGAAGATCAAGATGATGTTGGGTGCAACATGGATACTTCATATCTAGGATATGAAGATGATTCTGATTTTGATGAAGAAGTAGATGTAAATGTGAAGAGACACAATTAGGCCCTTTTTCATCAAGAGGTTTTTTCTAAGAGTGAAGAGATTGATAAGAAGACATGTAACATGAACTCTTCCTCTGAGCCAATAAATTTAAGAAGACCTTCTAGAGAAGAGATGGATAGGATTACTATAGAAATGATTGCCTAGGTGCAAACTAGGGGCATGGTGGCAATGGATACAAATAGAAAAGCTACATGAATGTTTATAAAGAGTACCAACTCCAGAGAGTGTAATGATAACAAATCAAAAGGTGATCACATGGTGAAATTCAAGAATGTAAAAGGTAAGAATTGTGAGCCTAAGGGAGTTCAAGTTGAAAATTTTTCTAGTGAGATTGAGAAGCCAGTTAACACAATGGCTAAGAATGAAAAAATGAGGGTGGCCAATACACCTAATGTATAAAATAAGAAAAAGGACACTAAGGTAGTGCAGATTGAGATTCCTTCCTTTGCTCCTATGGATATGTTATATGTATTGTCCCAAATTACAGTTAAGATTCCATTGTTAGAATTGTTGAGGATCCTGGAACACAAAGATAGAGCTATGGCATGGGTAGATAATGTTCATAACAATGATGTTGCATGCAATGGGTCTCAGGATAAAGCTTTGAAAGGTGTTTCTACTCAAGGAATTGTATCTCAAATTCCTCCTATATATTTGGACAGTTCTGTCAATGCTAGCCTTGAGAACATTGATCCATTCTTTTTAAGTGTCCTTGTGAATACAATGAAATTAAGAAATTTTATGATTGATAGTGGTGCCTCTAATACTATTATGCCTTTTAAGATTATGGAAAAATTGGGCCTTAAAGTTGATACAGTTCAAGGTAGATGTTGTGTAATGGATCAGAGGGAGGTACCAGTCATTGGCACTATCAATGCAATGTCATATAGGCTAGTAGCATATCCAGCAAAAGACCTAACAATGAGTTTTTTGGTGGTGGACATCCCTCCTCATTATGGGATGCTACTATGTAGAAGATGGAGTGCTGCCATGGGTGGAAGTTTACAGTGTGATCTATCCTATGCCACTTTCAAGATTGATGATCAGTTTGTCAAGATTGAGGGAGAACCAAGAGTATGCCACATGATTGAGAGAAGTATTGATAATGAAAATACATGTTTTGTGGATACTAACATTAATGCTTTTAGGGTAGAGATCCCTATACTTGACAAGGAACCTATTTTGTCACCTATCTCTATTGAGGTAAGTGTTATTTCTATGAAGGGTGATTTGTGGGTAATGTACTTTGATGGTGCAAATTGCAACGATGGAGTAGGAGTAGGTATTTTGCTTATTTATCCTAATGGAAACACCTAAAATTTTTCTTTCACATTGAATTTCTTTTGTACCAATAATATAGCATAATATGAGGCATTTTGTTAGGACTGGGGTTGGCACAAAAACATGGTATTAAGTGCTTAAGTGTTGTTGGTGATTCTAAGTTGGTGGTGTCCCAAGTTAGGTCAGTATATGCTTCCAAGAATAAAAGGTTAAAAAAATATAGGAATGCAATTTGGGATTTGATTGAACATTTTGATGCCTTCAATATCGAGTGGAAGGATAGGAGTAACAATAAGATGGCTGACTTGTTAGCCAATATTGTGATCAATCACACTGATATTACTTTTGTCGGTCTCTCTAAGGTTAAAATTCAAGCTAGGCCTAGTGTACTAGACAATATTGAAAATTGGCAAGTTTTTGATGATGATAATGATATCTTGAAGTTTATGAGTTGTGAGGATCAGTATCATGGTGAAGAATTTGATTGTTCAGCCTTGATTGAGTCAGTAGAAGGAAATGATTTTTTCTTTGGCAATGAATTTATTCAACTCAAGACTAACAAAGTGCCCAAGGGGCTTGTTGTTTTGGAAACTGTGTTTGATAACCAGGATAGAGTTCAAAAGAATATCAAAATGTCTCACAATGTAAGAAAATCTTTGATTGAATTATTGAGAAAATTTAGGCATGTTTTTGCATGGTCATATGATGACCTAAAGGTTTATAGAGAAGACTTGTTTTAGTATATCATTCATTTGAGGGGAGATGCTAAACCTTTCTGGCAAAAAAATAGAGTTATAAATCCCACTTTGGCACCTAAGATGCAAGAAGAGTTAATGAAATTAGGAGATGCTGTCATTATCAAGCCTATAAGGCATTCTTCTTGGGTGTCAAATCTTGTCCCTATTAGAAAGAAGAATGGTGACATCAGACTTTGTGTGGACTTCAGAAATTTGAACATTAGCTCATTAGAGGATAACTATTGTTTGCCCAATATGGAAGCTATGTTGCAAAGAGTGACCGAATCAAAATTGATGTCTATGATGGATGGTTTCTTTGGTTACAATCAGATGATTGTTAAGGAATCAAAATATTTTAAGATAACTTTCACTACACCTTGGGGGACATATGTTTATGTGAGAATGCTTTTTGGTCTCACAAATGCTAGTGCTACTTTTCAGAGGGCAATGGATGTTTCCTTTTCAAATTTTATAAATGATTTCCTTGTTGTTTATCAGGATGATTTAACTGCCTATTCTAAGAAGGAAGACGACCATTGTACTCATTTAGAGAAAATATTTGTGAGGGCTTTGGAATATGGCATTTCATTAAACCCAAGGAAATGTGCATTTGGTGTCACTAAGGGTAAGTTGCTTGGTCACTTAGTGGGGAAGCAAGGAGTTAGGATTGATCCTGAAAGGGTTGCAGCCATTGATAAGATTTAGAGACCAAAGAATGTTAAAGGAATTCAATCCTTCTTTGGTCAAGTAAATTTCTTGAGAAGATTTGTAACAAACTTTGCTGAGGTCACTAGACCTATATCCAAGATGTTGAAGAGGGGATCTGCAATCAATTGGGAGGGTGAGCTTGATGAGGCTTTCAAAGATATCAAGCAGGCTATCAAAGATGCACCAGTGCTTAAGGCACTTGATTATAATGTCTGAATGAATATCTTTTCCTTTGTATCTTTTCATACTATTGCTATAGTTTTGTTACAAAACAATAAGGATGGTTTTGAGCAGCCTATTGCATTCTTCAGTAAATCTTTGCAATCTACTGAATTGAAGTATGACATAAATGAGAAACAAGCATATGCACTTGTAAAGGCAGTCAAGGCTTTTAGGTGTTACTTGATGGGGGTAGTTGTGATTGCTTTTATGCCAAGTGTAGTAGTCAAGGATATTTTCTCATAGCAGGAGATCTCTAGGAGAAGATGCAGATGGATCAACAGGATCCAAGAATTCAATGTTGATATCCAAATTACTAAGTTGGTTAGAGGATAAGGATTAGAAAAACTGATGGCCCAATCCAATCTTGATGTTGATTAGATAAATCATTTTCAAAATTGATTATACATGTGATATGGATGATTGTGTTTAGTATCAAGATATTATCTATTATCTAAGAACTATGAAATGTCCAGCAGACATGGATGACAATAAGAATAGGACATTGAAATTACAGGCCATCAAGTATGTAATTGTGAAATGTAAATTGTATAGAAAGAATTTAGATTGCATACTTTTGAAATGTGTTGATGAAGATCAAGATAAAAAATTGTTAATGGAAATGCATGAGGGAGTTTGTGGTGGGCATTATATGGGTAAAACTACTGCTCATAAAATCTTGACAACAAGATTCTGGTGGTCCACAATCTTTAAGGATGCAGAATAGTTGGTAAGGAGGTGTGATGCTTGTCAAAGGTTCTTTGGTAAGCTTAAATTTTTAGGTAACACACCATTAAAACTAGTAGAAGTACAAGATCCTTTCCAACAATGGGGAATTGATTTCATAGAGGATGTTAGCATGTGCAAAAAATTTCATGGCTCCTGGTCTTTTCCCCTTCTCTCTGCAATGATTTTTCTACTCCCTAGTTAAACCTTAGGCAAAACGTTCAGAATCTAGCTGTTAGGTTTCAAAATTCAAATGTTCCCTAGCTTTATTCTTTTCACATGTTACCTTTTTCATGGGTCACTTAAACACCTCTTCTGCATGTGCCTTTTAAGTTTCCATGTCACCCCAGTTCGCAGTTAGTCTTTCTCTCCGGTGGGTCCCTTTATTTTTCCTAAGTCCGCAATCACTCCCTGTGATTTTAATATTTTCCTAAGGTTCTTGGATTTATCTTCCTGGGCCTAGTTTCAGAGGGGTGATAGATGGCATGTTCTTATTGGCTATCACATGGCCACATGTTAGACTTTTCTGACATGCGATCATGCGACCGCTTACAATCTGTTCACGTGGGTCCTGGCTCTTCGTAGTTGGTGGTTGCTATTCCATGGTCCTAGAGGTGGTGATGTGGCAGCTTTGGGTTGGCTATCACATGATCACATAGCCCAATTTTAGGCTATGTGATCATGTGACCAGGTGACATGTGTCCACAGTGCTGAGGTGGATTTGCTTGGTGGGACCGCAACTTAATGGCATGTAGCGGCGGAGGTTTGTTGGCAGTTAGTTGCATGTTCTCATAGCCTTTTGCAAGGCTATACGATCATGCAACTGATGTTTTCTGTCAGCTAGTTGTGGTGGTGATTGTGGTGGCGGTTAAGGTTCGTGGGCTGTCGCATGTTCACATAGCCCATTTTTGGGCTATGTGATCATGCGATAGGATGCCACATGTGCTGGGGCCCATTTGTGGTTGTTTGGTGGTCCCATTGGTAGATGGTGTCATGGAAATCTCCAGTTGGTCCAAGCTGGTCTTGGTTTGAACATGGGCCATTTTTGTCTATAGGCACCAAGGATTTAGCCATTATGGTTCAAATTCAAATTTTTATGAGAACTTCCAGTGACCAGAAAGTACCAAATTTATGGAATTCATTGCAGAAATGACCCTGTTTGGTGAGATATGACTGGTTTGCCATTTGTGGTGTGGTCCAGGGTGCTATTGGATTGTTTGCAGAGCTTGTACCATTTCAGTTATGTGCTCAAGGCTTGTTGCAGGGTGTCCTTTTGAGCCTGGTTTTGTGATCCCCTATACTTGCAGAGAAGAATTTCATGATTTTGGATCAGTTTAGGAATTTCCTCTTTCCTGATTGACTATGTTTCCTACCCCTATAATAACTTTTTAGATCATTTCCAGTAGGTTAGGTGGTTGAAACCCTAACCCTAGTCATCCGTAGCTTGTTGTAGATTTTCAAGATGACTAGGGGGTATAAGTTAGAGAATTTTGGATTTTGCAAGGGTTCCAAAAACATTGTTGCTTTTGGTCCTTGGTTTTTTACTGTAATATACTGATAGAAGTCTGATTTTGTGACTTTTCTACTCTTGGTATTGTTCTAATTATATGTTAATCCTGATTGTGTTAATGAGAACATTTTGAATCCCAATCTTGTATCTTGTGTATGTCTTATTGCTTGTCTCTAAGCTCATATATGTTAGTTTCACAAAGCGTGCTAACATATGGTAAACAAAGAGTATTTTGAATTTATCTTTGAGTTCCTAACAAAGTTAGGATTAAAGTCTTCTAGGTGAATTCAGTGAGTTTGCAGTCAGGTGTAAAATTTGATGTCCTTATGCTTAAGGGAAAGGGGTAATAGGAAAAGCACTTACCTCAGATTCCATTGTGTTTGATTTGAGGTATTCAGTTGAGGTATATAGTTAGGTGACTCTGAGCCCTAGGATAAGGCATGGGTCCTTCCTCTTGAGGTATGCATGGTTAACAACTACAAACACAAACATTATTTGATCAATCTTTAACAATCTTATATGAGATATAGTGGAATATTGTTTTAGACTCCTTTAGAGAAGTGAGTCAAGGGTACACCAGCCTGAGCACTGAAGTTCAAAGTGTAGAAGGATCTTTTGATCCTTATGTTAGTAAATAGATTTAGTCTTAATTTTATCTCTTGATAACTCTTCCCTATAGCCCTTTTTAAGACCAATTTTTTTTACTAACAATTGGGTAAGTGTTGGATGCTCTCCACTTCGCTCTAAATTCTTTCTTAGGTACAACTCCCTAATTGAATTTGCAATTCAAGTTTTTCTTTTCTAACAACTATTCTGGTTTTAGCTTTTGACCTGAAAGCTTATAAGGCTGCTAAAACATTCATCAGATGTTCAACATGTAAATGACTACTTTATGAGAAAGATTTGATCAAATAGAAAATCACAGTTTCCCATTTCCAAAACATATAATTTACTAGAACTAAAATGTAATGATTTAATAACAGTTAAAAAAAAACCCCAAGAATGTTGGATAAGATTTTATATACCAGAAATGAACATATCAATCAAACATAGGACATATGTTCATCCAATTCAAACTATAAAGATTTGGAGCAAGTATGTATATATATATATATACATATATATATATATATATATATATATATATATATACATATATATATATATATATATATATACATATATATATATATATACATATATATATATATATATATATATACATATATATATATATATACATATATATATATACATATATATATATATATATATATATATATATATATATATATATATATATATATGTATATATATATATATATATGTATATATATATATATATGTATATATATATATATATATCTATATCTATATCTATATCTATATATCTATATAGCTATATATCTATATATCTATATATATATATACATATAGATATATATATATATACATATATACATATATATATATATATACATATATATATATATATATATATATATATATATATATATATATATATATATATATATATATATATATATATATATATATATATATATATATATATATATATATATATATCTACATATCTACATATCTATATATATATCTATCTATATATATATATATATATATATATATATATATGTATATAATCAGATTGATGTTTCCATAACACAGATCAAAATATGCAACAGAAAATAAATCCTTATATAGCCAACTCAGAAAATTTGAGAGTACTATTTCAAAGAAAACATCTTCCGAGCAAAAATACTAATTCTACCTTTCAAATTTTCTAACCCCTGCTTCTACGAAAACTAAGCTATTTAAAGTTTGAGCAAAGCCGAGAGGTCTCCCAAAAAAACTGACCTCTCAGTTAAACAGTTAAAATAGCTTAAAGATTTAAAAGGACACCTGGCCCCATGAGTTTTAAAACATGAAACTGAAAAGATTAAATGTCAATCTCCACATCTTTATTGGAGGCGCGCTCCTCTTCTCCGGTGATATTCTCTCCTTCCGCTACAGTCTGCTTTGTCATCTCCAAATACTTATGTTCCTATAGTAGTTCCTTGGCATGCGGCATGTGTGGTACCCTCAGGTTCATGATCCTAAACATTACAACTTCTCTAGTCCACTTTAATTTCCTGACTTTCTTGACAGTTAAGTGGAACTAGTCCACACCAAGATAGAGCATTGATTTGACTTGGGCAACCTGAGTTAAGTCTGAGGGTTTAGGGTTTAGTTTGTCCTTAAGTTTCTTCATGGTGTATTCAAACATAGCAAGGGCTATTTTCTGTTCCTATTCTCCCATAGCAGTTGTATATGTATGAGAAAAGTTTATCACCTTAAGTTCAGTGATCATAGCCTTTTGTAACTACTTGATCTCATGCTCATTGTCCTTGTTCTCAGAAATACTAATTCTGAAAGTGCTCAAATGCCAACTTATATTTTTCCTGAGAACAAAGAAGGTAGAGTCATCTTGTACTTTGACACCCTTATCTATGCAAAACTTTACATAGCCATACTTTTCAATTTCAAGAAACTTGGACATGGTGGCAAACCATTTTTCTTCATCCCTCTCCCATACCTATCTTTGAGATTGTAGTTCTCCTATCAAAATTTTTGTATCATGCAGAACCTCATGCACATCTTTTAAATGCTTTGAACCACTCTTAAGGATTTCAAAAATCCACTCCATAGAAACTGCTAGAGCACGTACCTTTTGAACTTGGTTGAGAAAATTCTTGCTTTCGTTTGATTCTAGGTCAAAGAATTGGGGAGATTGAACTAAGGGAGTGGCATCAAAGCTATAGAAGGTGTTAATAAATTGTGACAGAGTCACTATAGTTTGTTTCAATTCCTTCTTTTTTTTTCCATCTTGCCAAGAAGAGTTCAACATGTGTTGTGCAGTCTCTTTGAATAAGTTATTTTTGCTAGCCCTGTCCATGTTTCCCAACTCTACTTTGGTAATCTCAAAGTCTTCAGCTTTAACCTCCTATTCATCTTCCTTACCTTCCTTAGGTTTGTAAGTGGCAACTTCAGCTATCCATTTTCTAGTTTTCTCATTAGTAAACATGCGAGTCGTGCTCTTAACCATTTTTGTCTTTGGAGTCTTTTGAACATATTTACTTACAATATATTTAATAGGAATTGAAGCAAGAACTAAATTACTCTTTTCACTTACAGTAGATAACGGCTAGGGAAGTGAAACTCTAGAACTCAAGGACTGTTCAAGTGTCTTCATTGGCATGGATATCACTTCCAATGTAGCATCATCTAGGTCAAAGAGGTCCTTTCCTATTTGTTCATTTTCTGATATATGGAAACTGATATCTTCCATTTTATCATCATCCAAGTTTACCATCAGAGGTTCTATCTGAGCCATATCTTTCTTTGTCCTTGACTTGGTTCTAGATCTTGTTACCCTTTGTGGTAAAATAGTTGGGAGAGAATCAGTTACAATCTTATTCTTTGATTTCCTGACTCAAGATTTCTCGGAAGCCCCTGCAGTTCCAATATGTGGAGGTGAATTAGAAATAGAAATAGAAGGATCTAAAGGAGAAAATGCAACTTCTTCTTTTTCTACTCTAACTCCTTTTCTCTTCCTTCTTCTCTGTAGCCACTCATTGGTTAAGCAAATCACATGTGAAGTTCTCTCCTCAATGTCATCTTCTTCAGTTTTAGACTAGTCAACAATCACTTCATTTTTCTCAATAGATTTTTGGTAATTAGGATCAAACATATCTGACCTATCATCAGTGACTCCCTCTACATTTATCTGTAACCTCATGGACTAAATCTGTGAAACACATAAATGACTATGTTCTCTTTCTTCTACTTGTGACTCATCTTTGGAATCCACCCAAAAATATTCTAGGTGAGGGATGGGAAACATATGTGCCCTAAGGCACAAGACTCCACTAGCATAATTATTATTATCAAACCCCACCCATTCTGGATAAAATTTGAAATTGAAATGATGGATACTGCACCCAATGCTAACAACATTCACCATGGTATTACATGATACTATTCCTAAAGAAATAGGAAAAACTTTTATCCATTCATGTTTAGGTAAAAATATTTTCAAAACTATTGATAACTGCCGGCAAATTTCAACCAATACAAAACATGCAAGGGTGTACCTAGGAAGCCTTAATGGTTGATCTTTGAAACCCCCAACCCTGATATAGGTAAATTTTGGGAATTAAATGTAGTAGCTCCCATACTTGGTTATCAAAGTTTGAGATTTAGGACTGATTCTTTTACCTAGTGTACTAACCAGTTCATAACAAAGTTTACCCAGAAAGGTATCATGGACTTTTTTATAATCTTCAATAGCTTTATTTTTCTGCAAAAGGGGATAGAATTCATACACACTCATATTTGCAACCAAGGGTTCATGAGGGAGATCGAGCCAGGATCTGCTACATGCAAGACAATAAATGAGATACAAGGACATAAAGAAGTCACTCCCTATTAATTTTGATGTGTTAATCTATTCCCTTAGAGAGCTTGTGATTAACTCAGCCCAATCAAGATTTTGGTTCCCATCCAAGATAATCTGGACATAAAAGTACATCCAGTGGGCATATAAATAGGCAACCTGAGAACCACTGACCCGGTGTAACGTGACTATGAGGTCACTGATGTATGGATGAACATGGGTCCTATTAAACTTCTTTGGGAGGTGGGAACCACCCCTCTGAGGATTCAGTAACTAGTTTCTAGCCATAGAGGTGTGGTTTGCATCTCTATTTTTATTAAATTTTACAATAGATTGGGTTGGCAAGAAGGCAGAGAAATCCTTTTCTAGTATTTTTAGGGCTTGAGAAACTAACTCCCTCTTAATGGGTATTAGAATGGAGCCATCTTTCTTCTTTATAGATTCATTCCTCGCATCATAACATTGAATACACTTAAAAATAAGCTCAGGACAGGCAATAGCAGGAGGAAATGTGGCTATAGAACATAAAACACTATGTAGAATTTCTAGAGCTAGTGTGTCATCTAAAGAATTCAAGAGCTGGGAAGGCAGGTTTTCAATGTCACACCCTTCTAAATCAATGTTTGTAATTGGACCATCACACACCAGATTGGAAGAATTCCCAAACAAATGAAAAATTGACTTCATTTTCGCTGTAAATAACCCCCAACCCTTCATAGCTGATCATAAATCTTTATAAAAAGAACAAGGACCATAGCCAACTCACCTTTGAATTGTAGACACCCCTGAGTAAAAAAGCTTTACCAAGACTACCTCCGTGCACCAGCTCTTGAAGAAAACTCATGCTTTTATAATAACATGAACACATAATTAAGCTTAAGTATACCTTGAGGGTACTTGAATTTATTACAAATCCTTGCCATTAATGCCATGGATTTGATTTGACATTTAAATCAAGAGAATGTAATCATTATTTAAACAAGTCCCGAGGCCATCACTTCTAATTATGGTTGCACAAACCAAGGAGGTACTTCATTAAGTCCATTACGTGCTAGCATGTAATTTCCTTTGTTGTGGGTCCCAACACACCACTAACTTTAGAAACTCATGCTCTGGCTGATGTCACTGAACTCTCTTGAACATACATGAACCAAGTTCTGTGGAGTTCTCAACCATTCTTTACTATTCAAGACTTTTTACTGTCGGCAAACTTTAGGCAAAATTCCATACCCAGAATCATTAAGTTAAAATTTCTTATGATTCAAATTGCCTTATGTTTTATCACCTTTCTGGTGTTATCAAAGAAAACAAGTGATCACTTGCAAAAGTGAAAACTTAATCAAAATGTTAAAAAAATGTGAACATCTTTGAACCTAAGGGAACACAGTTCTACATTGTTTGCCAGTGTTTAGGGGTGTTCAAGACCATTCTAAGTCTGAAATGTTAAGTGACCGAGAAGACAAAAGCAACAAATGAACTAATTATAAAGATCAAAGGGAAGTCTATGAGAGGCATATTTTGACACAAAGACAATTGTGAGGACATGCATTTGCTTAAGAAAAACCAAGGATCAAGATAGAAACTGGGACTAACATTGGCTCTGATTGGGGACTGCTTTTTGACTCAAAAGGAAAAGAACTCAGCATCTCGGGTTTTGCAAAAATGAAAGGGGTAACCAACACAAAAATAGGGAAGGAAACTAACCTAATATGTATAGATAGAAAAGCTTGAGGACCTTACAATTTTACCAGCTTCATGTCCTGTCCATTATAGGAATATGGCAGGACAGAACCATCTAGATAAGCCAACCTAAAAGCATTAGATCCCAATTCTTCTTTGATTATAAAGGGGCCTTTCCACAAGGATTCAAACTTTCCATGTGTTCCCTTTAGTTCTTTCCTTTTGTCCCACAGTAGCCCCTCATCTCCTTTCATAAAATTTCTAGGCCGTCCCTTCGTGTCGAAGATATTTTTAATCCTGAGTTGATGTTCTGTAATTCTTTCCACTAGAGCTTCCCTTTTGGCTTCAAGCTTCTGCAAGAACATTATCCTTTTTTCAAGAGAGTCTTTAAAAGCTTGATCTTCTATTGCTCCTTGGAGTTTGATCGCTGACAATTCCAAAGGAAGGGAAACCTGTGCTCCTATACCATACACTAGCTCAAACAGTGCCACACCGATTTCCCTTTTGGGTGTGATCCTATCTACCCAAAGGGATTCAAATAGTTTCTTATGCCAATTTCTTCCATTAACATCCACTAGCTTTTTCATGATGGCAACCAAATTCTTGTTACTGGATTCGGCCTACCCATTTCCTTGTGGAAAATAATTAGATGAATGAGCCAAGGAAATACTATGATCATAACAGAATAACATTAGTTCTTGAGTTGAAAAATAAGTGGCATTATCCATTAAAATATTCTATGGTACACCAAAACAGACCAAAATATTGTTCTTCAAAAATTCACATACCACTTGGGAATTGGCTTTTTTAGTTGGGATAGCCTCCACCCACTTAGTGAAGTAATCGGTGGCTGTCAAAATATAAATATCTCTAGCACTAGAAGAAGGATTAAGAGGACCTATAAAATTGAGTCCCCATTGTTTAAATGGCTCTTTAATCACAACTGGTTTTAGAGGCAATGCTGCTAATTATGGTTTCCCAGTAAATAATTGGCATTTCTCATAGCTTCTAACAAAAGCATAAGCATCTTTAAACATACCTGGCCAGTAAAAACAATTACGTAAAATTTTAAAAGTAGTGACTGATGAAGAGAAATGACCTCCACATTCTTCTTCATGAAAAGTTTTAAGTAATTGTTTCTGTTGTTCCTCGTCCACACACCTAAGGAAGGTTCCATCTACACCTCTCTTGAACAGTGCACCTTGCCAGATCACATATTTATCTACTTACAATATGAGATTATGTCTCTCTTTTGGTGTCAAGCTGGTAGGACATTCCCCATAGGTTAGGTAATAAGCTATGTTACTGAACCAAGGATCTGTTAGGCTTGCCAATAATGCATGTGACTGCTCACATTCTAAATCTCTTTCATGATTGGGGTTTTCAGCTATGAATTTACACAATCCTCTTCCCCTGACCAATTTGGTTAGTTTATTGTCAAGTCATACTCCTGAATCTTGGTCACCCATGTTTCTCTCTTATTCATTTCAATCTCTTTTTTTGTGAGTAGACTCTTCACAGCAGTGTCTAGAACAAAAACCTTAGAATGTGAATGCAAGATATAAAACCTAAATTGTTTAACAGTTTTAACAACTACAAAAGCTTGTTTTTCAATGAGCGAGTACTTCAATTCATGATTTTTCAAGGGGGTGCTCATGAATGCAATAGGTGCTTCAGTTCCTCCATCATTCTTTTGAGTGAGCATGGCAGAAAGTGAATGATCAGAGGCATAACAATAAATGACAAAATATTTCTTGTAATCCGGATATACCAAAGAAGGAGCACTAGCCACAGCATCTTTAATTTCTTTAAAAGATTTTTGTCTAGCCTCCATCCATTTAAAAGGTTTTTTTTCACTCATCATCCCTACAATATGCCAGGTAAGCACAAAGAAATCTAGCACAAAAGCCCGTAAGAAATTGATCTGCCCAAAAAATGACTTTACACCAGTTCTTGTAGATGGAAGACTCAGCTGCTGAATGGCTTTTACCCTTTCAGGGTCTATTCTTATCCCTTCCTTAGAAATGATATGACCTAATAGTTTGTCTTCGGTAACACAAAAGATTGACTTCTTAGGGTTGAGTGAGATACCATGACACCTTTGAAGTAATAATTTCAAATCTCTAAGGTGATGTTTATGCCTGTGGGAGTAGACTGTTAAATCATCTAGATATATAACAATAATCTTATTTTTCATATCAGAAAAGGATGAGTCCATTGCCCTTTGGAATGTTGCCCCAACATTAATTAGGCCAAAGGGCATCCTGTTGTAAGCAAAACTTCCCCAAGGTGTGGTGAAGGCTATTTTATGCTTATCATTCCCTATCACACTGATCTGATTATATCCAGAGAATCCATCCAACATGGACATCATCTCTGACCTAGCCACTATTTGCAACATGTGTTCCATCTTTGGGACGGCATAGTTGTCTTTCAGACTTTCCTGATTTAGGTTACGAAAGTCAACACAAATTCTTATCTCACCATTTTTCTTTCTCACCAGAACAATGTTCGCAATCCAAGTTGGGTGATGGATTGGATATATTATCCTTTCTTTTAACATTTTATCTACTTCACGCATTATAGCTTCTGACACCTTAGGGTTATAACTACACAGTTTCTATCTAAAAGGTTTACATTCTGGTTTAAGAGGAATATTGTGCCTAAAATTCCCATCTCTAAAATCCTTCAAATCATCATAATTCCATGCAAAAACATCAGAAAAGGATGTCAACAAAGATTGAAGTCTCCCCTTTTCTTGAGAACAAAGAGATTTTCCTACGCTTATCCATTTGGACTGTGTTTCATCCCCAATGTCAATCTTATCATACTCCCTAAGTGCTTCAGGGTGAGGATTTTCTTTCTTCTGAATAAAACTTTTATCTTTTCTAGAAAATAAGTTTTCAAGTGTTACCAGGCCTTTAGGAATTTTGTTACCTTTTAATTGCATGATTCCATCTGACATTTGATTTTTAGAGACCAATTCTCCATGCATTTCACTTGTCCCTTCAAAATAGGTAGATGTGAAGACTTCTACACAAGTCATGAAATCATTAATACTAGCATCACTCTCAAAAACTTGCAAATGTTCTACATTATCAGGAACTACTAGTCTATAAATCATTTCTATCTTATAAGTGCTAGTTTTGAATTCTAGGTGAGGAAGCAATAAAGATGCTGAAACAGATAAAGAATCTGCTTTCAAATTCAAACTCCTTGGAATAGCTTCTATACAAAAAGCATAAAAAGCTTCAATTTCTTTCTAGACCAACTCTCTATAATGTTTTAACCTTTCATTTTTCATCGTGAACTGCCCTCTAACTTGCTTAACAATTAATTTTGCATCACCTCTTGCAATGAGAGCTATGATTCCATGAGCTTTTGCTTCTTGAAGACCTAGAAGCAAAGCTTCATATTTAGCTATATTGTTGGTATTCTTGAAATCCAACTTATAAGAAAAAGGCAAACACTCCCCACTTGGACTTTTCAGAACAACCTGAACTCCTGACCCTACGTTAGCACAACTTCCATCAAACTCCATCGACCATAACTATGTTGTCTCACTTAAGTCTCTTTCAACTGAGGAAACATGGTCTGACATGATCATATAATTGCCAAACTCACAGTCTTGATATAAGATTTGAGCCTTTGGATTATCTAAAGGGAATACAATATATTTATTCTTTGCTTTCAGCACCAACTTCACCTTCTTCTTCCCAATAGGGATGACTGCTTCTGACTAGTCCATCTTTATTTCACCACCCATATCTCAACAAAAGGTCCTACTCAATAACATTCTATAACTTGCTAGAATGTTCGCCACTAAGATTGTTAGCTTTAGTCTTTTATCTGGATAGGTAGCTAGAACAGCTTGAGCATCTTTTACTTGCCCTACTAGGGGTACTTGGTTGCCATCCATTGAATAGCATCTTCCAAAACTTTTTGTCAAGGTTAGACTAAGGGCTTTGGCAATAGAGGATGGCATGATATTTTTAGATGCTTTAGAGTCAATAATAAAATTACTCAACTTAATACCATTGAGGAGCAAGGAGATATAGAAAGGTTCAGGCTTTCTAGACTCAAGTATATCACACTCGGCTTCAGGAGTGGAAATATTGGAGGAATTATTTTGATTACTACCTATTGGGGGACTACCAATGGAGGTTGAACCAAATCTTTAGCTTGATTTGTTGTGCATTGATTAGCATGCGAGGTATTAGGGGTATCACCTTTAACATATTGAACTAGCTTGTCAAGTTCCTTAGGATTTAACTTTATATATTCCGCAGGTGAAATTTGGATAGCAGAAGATTGACAAAATTCTACTATATCAAAAGAAGGAACCTTAGCACCCCTTTGCAATATTTTAAATTCCAGAGGTTTTACATTGGAGAAGGGAGGATTACTTACAAGTACATTACTCTTGCTAGCTATAGCCAATGATGAAGGGCTAGAATTAGAAGACCTCTAATTACGGGTAAGCATAGCATAGGTTGAATCTTCAAGAGTGGCCAAAATATCTTCTCTTTCTGAGTCTGATTCATATTCTAGGTAAAATGAGCCAGAGTTGCCAAGTCGCTCTTGAAATACTTCTTCAACCTTCATTTCTCCCAATACATCTGGAGTTACCTTCATTTGCATATGTCTCATCATATCAAGGTAGGTATCACCATCATGATCCATTGTTAAGTGAAAAGGACACATAACTCCATCTCTGGAAGATCCCTTAATAGCAAGTCTAGGCTAGGCTGAAGATAAATGAGGAGTTCTATTATGGTACTATCCTGGTGGTCTTCTGTTAGAGTCTTGTGACATAGGTGAGTAAGTTTCCCCTTGTTTGGGTAATTGTCTCTTCAAGGTTATAACATCATTCATCAAACTTTCAACCATCGGGTCCATTGAAGAAGTTGAAGCTTGAGAAGATTAAACTTGGAGATCTTTCTTCCACTTTCCAGCCATAATAAGATCATCTTCCAACTCAGTAGCCTGAGCTTGGGCTACATCCAAGTCCATTGGTGTGCTTCTTCTTAAATGATAACCAATATCAGGGGGCATGGAATTGATGAAGAAACATTGTTGATTTTCAGGAGTAGGCCTTTTAGCTATAGGAATTTTATGGACAACCTTATTATATCTTGCCACATAGTCTCTCATAGGCTCATGAATCTCCTTCTTCATCTGTGTCAGCTGAGCTAGTAAAGAATGTTCATCATCAACACTTTTAAAATGCCCTTCAAAGGCAAGTTTCATAGAGTTCCAGTCATTTATAGACCCAGCGGGTAGATGTCCAAACCATTCGGCAGCCCTTTCTGTGAGAGTTTGGATGAAAATCCTTACTAATACATCTTCAGTTTGAATCACCAATATAGTAGTAGCAACATTAAAAGAATTAAAGTGTTCATCTACAGACACTGTACCATGTCCCGTGAACTTTGGAAGTACATCTTTGGCACCCTTAGGAAGGGCATTATGCGGAGCCAAAGCTAAAGGTCCAACTGTGGCACCCCATGGCTGTGCCATGATAACTGTCAGGAAAATAGTTTGGAGGGGTGGGGCTTGAGTTCCTGACAAGGTTAAAGCTTGCCAATTCTAGATCTTAGTAGAGGACCCAAAAGTCTCTCTTGGAGGAGAAGAAGGTCTACTCTGGGCCTTTTTCTTGTGAGGAAGAATCTTTGTGGTTTCAAGACTTCTCAATTCTTCAAAGACACTATCAAAGATTCCCACCTCTCTCTAAGATCTAGTATATGGTCTCGACTCTAGCTTGACAATTTTATGGCCTTGGTATGGCTCTTTCAACAACTACAGCTTCATGGGCAACTGGAATACCTCTCAACCATTTTCCAATTTCTTCTTCCTCTTCTAAAACTAACTGAACTTGCTGATATTGTTCATTACTTGTTCTTACTTTCCAAGCCAAGTTGTTTAAATCTATAATAATATCTTCTTGCGTGTCCTAAAAATCTAGACTAGGTTGTAAGACTAGGGGAAGTTCAACACGACTAGGTATTCTATCAGCAGGTAATACCATAGTTACACATTTATGCCAAACACAGACATTGGCTTACTAATTCACCTCCCCAGCGGAGTCACCAAAAATCTGTTAGTAAACAGATTTAGTCTTAATTTTATCTGTTGATAACTCTTCCCTATAGCCCTTTTTAAGACCAACTTTTTTTTACTAACAATTGGGTAAGTGTTGGATGCTCTCCACTTCCCTCTGAATTCTTTCTTAGGTATAGCTCCCTAATTGAATTTGCAATTCAATTTTTTCTTTTCCAACAACTATTCTGGTTTTAACTTTTGACCTGAAAGATTATAAGGCTGCTAAAACATTCTTCAGATGTTCAGCATGTAAATGACTACTTTATGAGAAAGATTTGATCAAACAAAAAATCATAGTTTCCCATTTCCAAAACATATAATTTACTAGAACTAAAATGTAATGATTTAATGAAAGATTAAAAAAAACCCCAAGAATGCTGGATAAGATTTTATATACCAGAAATGAACATATCAATCAAACATAGGACATGTGTTCATCCAATTCAAACTGTAAAGATTCAGAGCAAGTATATATATATAATCAGATTGTTGTTTCCATAACACAGATCAAAACATGCAATAGAAAATAAATCCTTATACAACCAACTTGGAAAATCTGAGAGTACTATTTCAAAGAAAACTTCTTCCAAGAAAAAATACTATGTCTACCTTTCAAAATTTTCTAACCCCTGCTTCTATGAAAACTAAGCTATTTAAAGTTTGAGCAAAGCCGAGAGGTCTCTCAAAAAACTTGACCTCTTGGTTAAATAGTTAAAACAACTTAAAGAGTTAAAAGGACACCTGGCCCCATGAGTTTTAAAACATGAAACTGAAAATATTAAATGTCAATCTCCACATCTTTATCAGAGGTACGCTCCTCTTCTCTGGTGATATTCTCTCCTTCCGCTATAGTCTATTTTGTCATCTCCAACTGCTTATGTTCCTATAGTAGTTCCTTGGTGTACAGCATGTGCGGTACCCTCAGGTTCATGATCCTAAACATTGCGGCTTCTTTGGTCCACTTTACTTTCCTAACTTTCTCGATGGTTAAAGGGAACTGGTCCACACCAAGATAGAGCATTGATTTGATCGGGCAACCTAAGTTAATTCTGAGGGTTTAGGGTTTAGTTTGTCCTTAAGTTTCTTCATGGTGTTTTCAAACACAACAAGGGCTATTTTCTATTCATGTTCTCACATAGTAGCTATATATGTATGAGCAAAGTTTATCACCTTAAGTTCAATGATCATAGCCTTTTGTAACTGCTTGATCTCATGCTCACTATCCTTCTTCTTGAAAATAGTACTTCTGACAGTGCTCAAATGCCAACTTATATTTTTTCTGAGAACAAAGAAGGTAGATTCATCTTGTACTTTGACATCTTGATTTGTGTAGAACTTTACATAGGCATACTTTTCAATTTCAAGAAACTTAGACATGGCAGTGAACCATTTTTCTTCATCCCTCTCCCATACCTATCTTTGAGATTATAGTTCTCCTATAAAAACTTTTGTATCATGAAGAACCTCATGCACATCTTTTAAATACTTAGAGCCACTCTTAATGATTTCAAAAATCCACTCCTCCATAGAAACTGCTAGAGCACGTCCCTTTTGAACTTGGTTGAGAAAATTCTTGCTTTCGACTGATTCTAGGCCAAAGACTTGGGGAGATTGAACTAAGGGAGTGGCATCAAAGCTATAGAAGGTGTTAATAAATTGTGATAGAGTCACTATAGTTTGTTTCAATTCCTTCTTTTCTTTTCCATCTTGCCAAGAAAAGTTCAACATTTGTTGTGCAGTCTATTTGAATAAGTTATTTTTGCTAGCCCTGTCCATGTTTCCTAACTCTACTTTGGTAATCTCAAAGTCTTCAGCTTTAACCTCCTGTTCATCTTCCTTACCTTCCTTAGGTTTGTAAGTGGCAACTTCAGCGGTCCGTTTTCTAGTTTTCTCATCAGTAAAAATGTGAGCCGTGCTCTTAAGCTTTTTTGTCTTTGGAGTCTTTTGAACATATTTACTTACAATATCTTTAACAGGAATTGAAGCAGGAAATAAATTATGCTTTTTACTTATAGTAGATAGCAACCAGGGAAGTGAAAGTCCAGAACTCAAGGACTATTTAGGTGTCTTCATTGGCATGGATATCACTTCCAATGTAGCATCATCTAGGTCGAAGAGGTCCTTTCCTATTTGTTCATTTTCTGATATATGGAAACTGATATCTTCCATTTTATCATCTTCCAGGTTTACCATCAGAGGTTTTGTCTGAGCCATATCTTTCTTTTTCCTTGACTTGGTTCTAGATCTTGTTACCCTTTGTGGTAAAATAGTTGGGCGAGAATTAGTTACAATCTTCTTGTTTGAGTTCATGACTTGAGATTTCTTGAAAGCCCCTGCAGTTCCAATATGTGGAGGTGAATTAGAAATAGAAACAGAAAGATCTAAAGGAGAAAATGCAACTTCTTCTTTTTCTACTCTAACTCCTTTGCAATTCCTTCTTCTCTGTAGCCACTCATTGGTTAAGTGAATCACATGTGAAGTTCTCTCCTCAATGTCATGTTCTTCATTTTTAGACCAGTCAACAATCACTTCATTTTTCTCAATAGATTTTTTGTAATTAGGATCAAACATATTTGACCCGTCATTAGTGACTCCCTCTACATTTATCTATAACCTCATCGACTGAATCTATGAAACACACAAATGACTATGATCTCTTTCTTCTACTTATGACTCATCTTTGCAATCCTCCCAGAAATCTTCTAGGTGAGGGATGGGAAACATATGTGCCATAAGGCGCAGGACTCCACTAGCATAATTCTTATTGTCAAACCCCACCTATTCTGCATAAAATTTGAAACCGAAATGATGGATACCACACCCAATGCTAACAACATCCACCATGGTATTACATGATAGTCTTCCTAAAGAAATAGGAAAAACTTTTATCCATTCATCTTTAGGTAAAAATCTTTTCAAAACTGTTGATAACTGCTGGCAAATTTCAGCCAATACAAAACATTCAAGGGTGTACCTAGGAAGCCTTAACAATTGATCTTCGAAACCCCCAACCCTGATATAGGTAAGTTTTGGGAATTGAATGTAGTAGCTCCCATACTTGGTTATCAAAGTCTGAGATTCAGGACTGATTCTTTTACCTAGTGTACTAAACAGTTCATAACACAGTTTACCTAGAAAGGTATCAAGGACTTTTTTATAATCTTCATTAGCTTTATTTTTCTACAAAAGGGGATAGAATTCATACACACTCATATTTGCAACCAAGGGTTCATGAGGGAGACCGAGCTAGGATTTGCTACATGCAAGACATTAAATGAGATACAAGGACATAAATAAGTCACTCCCTATTAACTTGTATGCGTTAAGATATTCCCTTAGAGAGCTTGCGATTAACTCAACCCAATCAAGAGTTTGGGTCCCATCCAAGATAATCTGGACATAAAAGTACATCCAGTCGGCAAATAAAAAGGCAACCTAAGAACCATTGACCCAGTGTAACATGACTATGAGGTCATTGATGTATGGATGAACATGGGTCCTATTAAACTTCTTTGGGAGGTGGGAACCACCCCTCTGAGGATTCAGTAACTAGTTTCTAGCCATAGAGGTGCGGTTTGCATCTCTATTTTCATTAAATTTTACAATAGATTGGGCTGGCGAGAAGGTAGAGAAATTATTTTCTTGTATTTTTAGGGCTTGAGAAACTAAGTCCCTCTTAATGGGTATTACAACGGAGCTATCTTTCTTCTTTATAGATTTAGTCCTCGCATCATAACATTGAATACACTTAAAAATGAGCTCAGGATAGGCAATAGCGGGAGGAAATGTGGCTACAGAACATAAATCACTATGTAGAATTTCTAGAGCTAGTGTGTCATCTAAAGAATTCAAGAGCCGGGAAGGCAGGTTTTCAATGTCATACCCTTCTAAATCAGTGTCTATAATTGTAGGACCATCACACACCAGACTGGAAGAATTCCCAAACAAATGAAAAACTGACTTCATTTTCACTGTAAATAACCCCCAACCCTTCATAGCTGATCATAAATCTTTATAAAAATAAAAAGGACCATAGCCGACTCACCTCTGAATTATAGACACCCCTGAGTACAAACTTTTCCAAGACTACCTCCGTGCACCAGCTCTTGAAGAAAACTCACACTTTTGTAATAAGATGAACACAGAATTAAGCTTAAGTATACCTTTAGGGTACCTAAATTTATTACAAATCCTTGCCATTAATGCCATAGATTTGATTTGACATTTAAATCAAGAGATCATAATCATTATTTAAACAAGTCCCGAGGCCATCACTTCTAATTATGGTTGCACAAACCAAGGAGGTACTTCATTAAGTCCGTTACGTGCTAGCATTTAATTCCCTTTATTGTGGGTCCCAACACATCACTGGCTTTAGAAACTCATGCTCTGGCTGATGTCATTGAACTCTCTTGAACATACATGAACCAAGTTCTCTGGAGTTCTTAACCGTTCTTTGTTGTTCAAGACTTTTTACTGTCGGCAAACTTTAGGCAAAATTCCATACTCAGAATCATTAAGTTGACACTTCTTATGATTCAAATTGCCTTATGTTTTATCCCCTTTCTAGTGTTATCAAAGAAAACAATCGATCACTTGCAAAAGTGAAAACTTAATCAAAATGTTAAAAAAAATGAACATCTTTGAACCTAAGGAAACACAGTTCTACACTGTTCACCAGTGTTCAAGGGTGTTCAAGACCATTCTAATTCTGAAACGTTAAGTGACCAAGAAGACAAAAGCAGCAAATGAACTAATTACAAAGATCAAAGGGAAGTCTATGAGAGGCATATTTTGACACAGATTCAATTCTAAGGACACGCATTTTCTTAAGAAAAACCAAGGATCAAGATAGAAACTGGTACTAACACCTTGTCAGTTGGCCCTCTTCCTTGTGGACTTTGGAGTGGTGATATAGTCAAGATTTTATTTACATTATCCATCAAATTGTAAATCTGCAAGTTGAAGATCAAAGGGAATAATCCACAACCAACAAAAATGGTGACTCTGTTGGGGAGAACATAAAGAAAACCTATTAAGGAGGTCTGGTTGGTGCTACAAATTTTGTAGTATCATATCTTTTGATCAGATTGGTTTGGCCCATCTGAGTCACCAACAAAATGGTGACTCTGCTAGGGAAGAGGTAAAAGACAGCAAGCTTCCTTGCTTGGCTAGATCATCCCAGGGTCCTGGTTGAAGTTACAGAGTCAAATGAATAAAATACATTTGTAATATTTTCTCACTAAGTGTTGAGTGGTGACTCTGAGTCTCTATTTGGTCAGTTTTTTATAACAAGTGTGATATATTTGCAGTCCTGACAAGCAGTTATCCGTTGAGGTTGTCTTGTGATTGTTAGTTTTGAAGAAGGTTCAGAGTTGAAGAGGTCCTCAGCTATTTTAGATTTGTCCTTTGCAAAGAGGTGGCAGCTCTACCAAAGTTTTAAATGTGGTTTGGAGGAGACTTTAGATCAATATTTTGCAGCATTCACAACATCTCTAGGTAATCTTATTTCATTAAGAAAGAACAGTCCCTAATTAGGTGAACAAGTCACTGTTGAAAAGGGAAGTCAGTCTTGAAGGTTTGATCATATTTCTGGATAAAAGTTTTAGTTTTGTAATGAGTAGCAGGAATATGTTGAGGTTTAATAAAGTCATAGGTTGCATGGGTTTGAACAAATATATTGTCATGAGAACAAGTTGTATTATGTTGTCAATACATTAAATGGAGTTTCCAGCCTTGATAGATCGGGATGATGTTTCTAGGTCTGGGTGTTATCAGTCAGACCTTAGAAATGTTGATAGAGAAAGAGATATTTATCTAATAAGTCAAAGAATCCAATAGACTTGTACAAGGATTTTAAGATGTGCAATAGGGGAATGGTAAGAAGGGTCATCCCACTCATACTATAAGAAATTTCTTATAGCTTGTGATGAACTTCTTATGGGTATTGAGCTTCAAGATTTCCAGTATACTGAAATGTTTTTAGTGCTTAGTATGCCTGAATCAATTGGTTGGACTACCTCTATTAGAAATGTAGCACTAAAAAAAGTTAAGAAATGGATTGGTTCATTTAAGAATGATGAATCTTATGATGCTAGTGCTGATGATGGAACTTGTGATCATCAAGAAATAGAAAAGGAATCTATTGTTGATGGTAGTCCCTACTATGAATAATTTACACAAGATGTTTTGGGACAATAATTTTTAACCCCTATCTCAGATGAGGATGATATATGCAGCACTAGCAAAGAGAATGATGAAGGTAGTGATGTTGAGGTGCCTTCATATGAGTCAAATGCGACATGGGAAGAAGAAAGTAATAATGAAAGTGAAAGTTCATTTGGAAGTGAAGGTATGAATTCTTTCTCTGAATCTGAAGATGAAAATGCATCTGAATTTTTGCATTGTACAAATTGGTTTGAGTATGGTGATATGTGTGCTAGTGTGGACTCAATTTTTCAAGAGCCTAATGTTAGTGGTCCTTGTTTACATTCTGATGCTAGAAAATGTGGTAAGTCTGAAGGGGCTTTCTCAGATTTACAAATGACTAATAAGTCATCAACTGACAATACTTGTTCCCTTTTAGAAGATGTTGATGTAATTTGTGATCAGCAAGATGTTCCCAACTTCATGCAATTAGATTTTTATTTTAAGAGGTCCTACCTTAGTCTGCAAAGTGAAGAGATAGAACTGGTTTATTCCTTTTTGCAGACTAATGAGCAATTTGTAAATGTTTCCAGCCATGGGATTGAGAAGCAGTGTTTTATTTTTCAGCAAGTCAGTGATAATGAAGAGTGTGATGTTTCAATGTCACAAGGTGATCAGTATTCATGGTAGTTTAGTGACACTATCTCCTTAGATGATGGTGAGTATGGTGATTTTTTTTTATATAATGTGCTGAATGTGGATCACAGTGTTTTTGGCAGGATGGATGAGAAATGTATTTTTAGCTTTCCTTTGCTAAGTGGAGATGAAAATTACTTGTTTGATAGAGGAAAGACATAATCAAAAGTTTTAGGGCCCTGAGCCTTTTATTAATATTGTAAATTTCTATATATAAGTTGCTTTCCCTTGCTCTATTTTGCCCTGGTCTGTCAGTTTTTGGTCCTGCCCTGCTTGTTCCTTGTTGTCTGCATTTTTGTCTAGTGGGATGGTTTGCTTTAACCAATGATTCTAAGTCCTTGCTATGAGTGTAGGAGGCATACATCCCCAAATAGAGCCACTGTTAGCATGTACAAAAAATTTCATGGCTCCTGGTATTTTCCCCTACTATCTGCAATGATTTTTCTGCTCCCTCGTTAAACCTTAGGCAAAACATTCAGAATCTAGCCGTTAGGTTTCAAAATTCAAATGTGCCCTAGCTTTATTCTTTTCATGCATTAACTTTTTCATGGGTCACTTAAACACCTCTTCTACATGTGCTTTTTAAGTTTTGACATCACCCCGGTTCGCAGTTAGTCTTTCTCTCCGATGGGTCCCTTTATTTTTCCTAAGTCTGTAATCACACCCTGCGATTTTAGTATTTTCCTAAGGTTCTCGGCTTTATCTTCTTGGGCTTGGTGTTAGAGGGGTGATAGATGGCATGTTCTTATTGGCTATCACATGGCCACATGTCAGACTTTTCTGACATGCGATCATGCAACTGCTTGGCATCTATCCGCGTGGGTCCCAGCTCTTCGCAGTTGGTGGTTGTTGTTTTGTGGTCCTAGAGGTGGTGATGTGGCAGCTTTGGGTTGGCTATTGCATGATCACATAGCCCACTTTTAGGCTATGTGATCATGTGACCAGGTGACATGTGTCCACGGTGCTGAGGTGGATTTTCTTGGTGGGACCGCAACTTAATGGTAGGTAGCGGCGGCGGTTTGCTAGCGGTTAGTCACATGTTCACATAGCCTTTTGCAAGGCTATGCCATCATGCAATTGACATTTTCTGTCAACCGGTTGCGGTGGTAGTTAAGGTTCATGGGCTATCGCATGTTTGTATAGCCCATTTCTGGGCTATGCGATCATGCAATAGGATGCTACGTGTGTTGGGGCCTATTTGTGGTTGTTTGGTGGTCCCGTTGGTAGATGGTGTCATGGCAATCTCTGGTTGGTCCAAGCTGGTCTTAGTTTGAATGTGGGTCATTATTCTCTATAGGCACCAAGGATTTAGCTGTCATAGTTCAAATTCAAATTTTTTAGAGAGCTTCCAGCGACCAGAAAGTACCAAATTTATGGAATTCATTGTAGAAATGACCCTGTTCGGTGAGATATGACTGGTTTTCCATTTGCGGTGTGGTCCAGGGTGCTGTTGGATTGTTTGCAGAGCTTGTACCATTTCAGTTGTGTGCTCAAGGCTTGTTTCAGGGTGTCCTTTTGAGTTTAGTTTTATTATCCCCTATACTTGCAGAGAAGAATTTCATGATTGTGGATCAGTTCAGGAATTTCCTCTTTCCTAATTGACTATGTTTCTCGCCCCTGTAATAACTTTTTAGACCATTTCCAGCAAGTTGGGTGGTTGAAACCCTAACCCTAGTCATCCATAGCTTGTTGTAGATTTTCAAGATGACTAGGGGGTATAATTTAGAGAATTTTGGATTTTGCAAGGGTTCCAAAAACATTGTTGCTTTTGGTCCCTAGTTTTTTACTATAATATACTGATAGAAGTTTGATTTTGTGACTTTTCTGATCTTGGTATCGTTCTGATTGTATGTAGATCCTGATTGTGTTAATGAGAACATTCTAAATCCTAGTCTTGTATCTTCTGTATGTCTTCTTTCTTGTCTCTAAGCTCATATATGTTAGTTTCACAAAGTGTGCTAACATATGGTAAACAAAGAGTATTTTGAATTTATCTTTGAGTTCCTAACAAAGTTAGGATTAAAGTCTTCTAGGTGAATTCAATGAGTTTGCAGTCAGGTGTAGAATTTGATGTCCTTGTGCTTGAGAGAAAGGGGTAATAGGCAAAGCACTTACCTCAAATTCCATTGTGTTTGATTTTTTGTTGAATAATATTGTTACAAGGTTTGGGTGTCCTGATAGAATAGTAAGTTACAATGCCATGTGCTTTAGGTCTGCTGAATATAAGGATTTTTGAAAAGGTTTAGGAATTTAGATTTCTTATTCCTCGCCTTATCATCCACAAGGAAATGGTTAGGTAGAATATACTAATAAGATTTTGATTAAGATCCTTAGGAGGATTCTTGAAAAGAATAAGAGGGCATAAAATTTGAAACTGCCATTATCTCTATGGGCTAATAGGGTAACTGTGAAGAGGGCAATTGGTTGTGCACCATTTGACCTAGTATATGGACTACATGCAAGGATGCCTCATAATAATTTATTGGAAATGTATAAGTTTGTTCAATTGTATGATGATGACATAGATGATGAAATACAGTTGAGGATTGAGAACCTCATTAGGTTGGATGAGACTAGAAGAGAGTCAGTTGCAAGTAATGCCAAATTGCAGTTGCAAGTTAAGAATTTGTACAACAAGAAAATTGTTGAAAGAAAGTTTGAGCCTGGTGATTTGGTATTAATTTGGAATGGCAGACTAGAGGATAAAGAAAAACATGAAAAGTTTGATCCCATCTGGCTAGGGCCATATTTAAATCATGAGAAATGGGGCCAAGATTCATACATTGTCAAGGAATTCAATAGTGATGTTTAGGAATTGCCAGTTCATGGACAATTCTTGAAGAAATACTTCAATTGAAGGTATTTTATTTCCATGAATAGTAGTTAGGTTTGTATATGTTGTAAATTCTATAAATAAGTTGCTTGCCCATATCTTATTTTGTCTTGGTCTATAAGGTTTTGGTCCTATTGCTCTCTGTTGTTAGTTTTCCAGTGGGATGGCCTACTTTAACCTATGATTCTAAGTCCTTGTTGTGCCTATAGGAGGCATACATCCCTAGACAAATCCATTGTTAGCACCCTAAAAAAAATTCATGGCTTCATCATCTCTCCCCTGGTCTCTACAGTATTTTTCATGTCGTTGGCCTTAAACCCTAAGCAAATATTCAAAAAACTAGTCATTGCATGCAAACCCTTTGTTTTACCCTAGCCCTATTCTATTTTAACGTTACTTTTTTGGGTCACTTAAGTTCCTAAAGGTCCATGTGCTTAATATTTCCCTAAGTCTAGCACCTGGTGGTCTTTAATATTTCCTAGCTCTCTATGATAAATTTTCCTATAGTTTTGGCCTTAATATTTCCTAGGCCTAGCTCTCTGACACCATATTAATCCTACGGTTGTCGTAAGTTCACAAGGGTTTTGTTAGAGGCTTGCAATCTTATGATGGCCATTGATTCTCTTTCATGATGTAACCTTTCAATGTAGGTAGGTCCACTACCAGGTAAGCACAAGTGGCATCTCCTCATTGGCTGAGATAAACTATGAAGTGGTAGAGTTGTTAGAGTGACCTGTGAGGGAAGGAAAGGTTATTTGTCTGCTTGCTAGATTCTATGACATGGAGGTCCTTGATTCATTGGAGTATCCTATGCAGCACAGTGGGGTCACGCTCTATGATATCGACTAAGATTCCAGATTGATTGTTGGCATATAAGCACATAGAATCTTTTGAGCCCTTCAGATCATGCGCCATCCATCTGATCCTTTACTGTTTGTGTTAGAGATAAAGGTGGGTCCAAAATAACATGTAGGCATGGTTGGCATTTTTTGATTGGTCCATGATTTAATGTCTTGGTAGTTGTTAGTGGGACCTAGTTTTCAGCTTGTCAGAGGGTCCTGGCATCTGTAGAGAATCGACGATCGGCATAAGTTCTTAAGGAATGTGTCAAACACATGAGATCTTCAGATAACTATCAATTTTACCTTTTTCAAAGGTGACAAAATATGGTGGGTCCACTGCTATGTGTACATAAATGGTATCTCCTCATTGGTCGATGTGGAAGATAATGTAGGGTGGGGTCATTGTCAGAAAAGTTGGTGATGAGGATGGAATCAATAGTTGGCGTATGATCTCATGGGTTGTGTCAGAGCCATGAGATCTTGCACCTATCATCCAATTTGAAGGCTTACTGATTGTGGGTCCTATGTTAGAGATCACTGAACATGAGCAGAAAATGGTTTGCTAACAATTGGCAAAAAGTGGGCCCAGGTGGAGGTCAAATTTCTAGTGGTCTGGATAAACGTGTTTAGGGCTCAAAATTTTTTAAAAGGATTCACATAATTGCTAAATGAATTGGCAGAGGGAAAAAGTGTTCTGCAAATTGGTGAAAACCTTTGTCCCTAGTTTGCCAAATGTAACCAAGGTAAGTTTGTTTTCCTTTGTTTTCTAGTTCATGGGGTTAAGCGGTGAGTTAGTTTTTCATTCCATGAATAAAGAAATTCTTTGTCGTGTGCTCGCTAGAGGTAAACCTGAGCGTAGTAGTTGAGTTAAGACATAAAGACCACAAAAAGGAAGGATCTGATGGTTGAGACTTAAAGTTGACCTAATTTCAAATGTAGGTCATCGATTCACTACTGGCACTATGAAACTAACTATTGAATTTCAAATTCAAATTTGTAGAGGGTTTCCAATGATAGGAAGTACCAAAATTTATGGTTTTTGGAGCTGATTTTGATTGGTTTGGTGGTGCTAGTTGTTGTCAAGTGATCTGAGGCTCTCTGTGGTCAGTGGCATGATGTTTTTGTACCATGAGAAGTATGGTTTTGTTGCTCAAGGCATGTTGTAGCTAGCTAAAAGCACTGATTGACATAGAATTCCATGATTTGTAGTACATTTTCAGAGATCTATCATAAGTGCAAATCTTTCTTAGGCATGCCTAACTGGTTTTCATCCCCTGTAATAAATTCTTGACTATTTCAGTTGATTTAGTGGGTGAAACCCTAACCCTAGTCATTCATAGCTTGTTGCAACATATTTTGGGTTTCCAACATGACTAGGGGGTATATATTGTAGCATTTTTTACTTAGTGAGCATTCCAAAACTTTCTTTTTGGCTCCTGGTTGTTGATGGTATTATACTGAACAAGGAGAGCTTGGATTGAGGGTTTTATTTCTCTTTGCATTTTGTTTCCCTGGCTATGTATTGATTTTGAATGTTAATGAGAATACACTTGAATTCCTGTCTCAAAATTTTGATTGTCTTCTTGTTCTGATTATGGATTCGTATATGTTAAGGTCACAAAGTGGATTAGCATATGGTAAACAAAGAGAATTGTGAGATCAGCTTGGAGTTCCTAACAAAGTTGGGATTAAAGCCTTTAGGGTGATTTCAGTGGGTTCATTTCTGGATTGGAATTTGATGATCAGGTTTGGGAGTGAGGGGAGTAATAGGCAAAGCACTTACTCTAAGTTCATGTGTGTTTGAGTTAAGGTTTTAGTTGATATATGTTATCAAGTGACTCTTTCCCCTGGGTTAAGGCACTAATCTATTCTTTGGAAGTAGTGCATCATCATCAATCATACACACACATTTAAATTATAAAATCTTTCAATCAGTTAGTAAAGGGTATAGTTGTATAATATTTTGGATTCCTTTGAAGAAGTGAATCAAGGGTACACCCTCCTAAGCATTAAGGCTCAAAGTGTAGGAGGATCTCATTGTTGATCCTTGTTAATTGGCCCTCTTCCTTGTAGACTTTGGAGTGGTGATAGAGTCAAAGTATCATTAAAAGTTATCCAGAAAAGTATAAATCTACAAGTAGAAGATCAAAGGGAACTCCCAAAAATGTTGATGCAACATAGTTCACACTTTGGATTTTGTTCAAGGTTGTCATTAAGTTTGAAGAACTAAAACATATTGGGATATCAGTTTACTAACACATAGAGGAAGTAATGGACAACAAAGAGTTACTTAGCTACAACAAAGATGATTATTTAATTATTTCTTCGGTATTGTTGTCAAAGGGAGAGATAAATAATATGAAAATAAAAGGGGATATACACCGATGAGAACTATCTAAGGGAGAGATAATCTAAAAGGAACTTGAGAACTGAAAAGGTTACATCTACAGAATGACAAAGCTCTATTTTATAATGTTGTTTTAGTAATGTACTGATTAAACATATTAAGATAGGGAGAGCTTACACTACATAGCATTTGATCACAGAGTTGTAGAAGACATGTTTGGTATGTGTATGGTACATTTCATATTACATGAGTTGCCATCAATGCCAAAGGTAGAGATGGATGAACTACAATAGATTTAGAAATAGAATGAAGAATCTATAATTTGAGATTACTAAGGAGTTGATGATTAGATATGCAAGATGATTAAATCAGTATTATGTTGTCATTAATGTCAACTAGGCTGACAGTACTTATCTTCTAAGTTACTATACCGACACATTTGAAGGAAGGTGAAAGAGATGAAGAACATAAATATCTACATGAGGAAGATGTATATGATAGATGAGGATAAGGAATATAATAAGTAACTTGTTGATGAGTCTATGAATTGATGAAATTGACTTTATTATGTTGCATTCATCTATGATGAAGAATAGAGCTGAAAGATACAAAGCAGTGTTGTCGGTAAATAAAGCATTTTAGTATACATCAATGAAGTGTAGTGTATACCAAGTGTAGTATTAACTGAGCTTGTGTTCACAGACACATTTCTTTGTTAACTGAGCAAAATAGAAAGGAATTAAATGATCAGTTTAGCCAATAAAGTGATGAGCTATAAAGTGTATGAAATCAAGGTGACAAATAATGTTTGTTATGAAGATCGAGGGCTAACATAAATAAAAAAAGATCTAATGGAGAAAATTGAAACATGTTATTGACACGTTAGCTGAGGGAGCTTAAAGCGGAAAAATCTATGAATATGATTAAGTGGAAAAATCTGATGGAGGAAAGGAAAATGATTTACTCCTCTATATAAGAGACATTGGTTTCATTATGAAAAACATGCCAAAAGAAGAAGATACTACAAAATTATCTCATGGAGAAGTTTTCATTCTAATCATATTGGTTAATTAGAACTGAGGTATAGAACAGTTACCAAGCTATAAAGAGTTCTTACTGATGGATAGTAAGTTGATATAGTATTCAATCTGAAGTGTTATATTGGTCAGAAATATTTGAATGAGCTGAACATTGATCTATAAATTGCAAACTAAAGTTGTATTTAGGCAGATCATCTACTGTTACATATTAAACCATTGTACATGTTACCATTATTTTTTCCCTTTGGAGGCCTAATTATGAGATGAGCTACTGTACCCTAGTTTGCATTATTAAGTGGTCTTGCCTAATATTTGTGTTCATTTTCATTGCCTGGTCAAGAGCCTGTCTCCACTACGTTCCCAATGTGCTCCTGTGATCCTAAACCTGCAAAGAGAGAGAAAGAATGGGGTTAGATCCAATGGATCTAAGCAATACCTAGTATCATAGAATCTATCTATAAGCATTCATATGTGCACCTAGCTATACACCTCTAACAAGGGCTATGCTCAGGGCATGTGCATAAAAGACACTCTGGAAATAAAAGAAATACCATTGTTTTCACTAATGTGTTTGTTCCATGTGTAGATATAGGTTACAACACCCATGATCAATAATGAGTCTCCTAGTACCCTACACTTAACTGATGAGGGTTTTCAGAAGCTCTATTCCCATAGAGTTTCTAGGAACCCTAACCATCTCAAGGACAGGCACTGAATCATGTAGGGGGCATTTAGTAAAATTGTAGTGTCAGTGGGACACTCTGAGATCATAAAGCCAAATCTCATGGAGCATGATCAAACACTGGTAGAATCAACAGGCATACATCATCATCATTCTAGAAAGGGGGTACACAAATCTGCATGGTTTTATCTCATATTCATGATAGAGAGGTGCTTTAAGTATGCACTATGAACCAAATACAAAAGAGCTCCAGTTGATAAATCAGTGGAAGTGCAACTCACAGATGGGCATATCAATAGGATCAAGAGCACCATAGAAATGTACAAATCAAGGTTAAAAATAAAGTACAAGGCTATGAAATTAGCAAGTACAAGCTCATGGTTTCCTGGAGCACATCAGCAATTGAAAAAGCATCTCTCATGTTAATAAAATAGTGGTTATTAAGAAATGTTTCAACCAGTAATCTAATCACTTGTGATCTTCCAAATGAACATACAGTATCTAAGAAAGGGAAATAGCACTCAGAGCCCATGCCATGGATTTCCCTTGGCCCCAAGACATTAAAATAGTGAGCACAATTAAATGTTCAAATAGTAGATACAAATACCCTAGTATGCTCTTGGGCTGTGCATAAAAGAAATAGTAGTGATCAACATGAACATCAAATATGCATCAATGCAACAGTCTTTAGTTCATGGGTTTTGTAAGTAGTGGTAACAATAAATTGATATTTCATGGGCTGGCATTAGGGTCAGCAACAATGGAGAAAAATACAACAATGACCGTATACAAGAACAAGCATTAACAATGATACAGGTCATGGCTCGGCTCTAATATAGACATAGAATGTAAGCTTGACTCCCTAGGTCCAAATCAATGACTATATATAGGTGCCAAGCATATAGAAACCCATGGTCTCATGCTGTCAACTCACAACCATGTTGTGCCCTAGTTGATATTAAGGCTATGGTGCCCTAGTTTGAAATAAAAGTAAATACAAATATACGATGCCCTCAAAAGTGTAGAGGGTGACTACAACCTTTAAAATGTTGTAAGATTGAATGCATAGAGGAAACAATCATCTCACAACACCGAGACTCAAGCCAATAATGGTGAGCAATAAGTAAGACAAACACATTAGCAACCAGATTAATAGTTCAGGGGTTGCCATTACAAAGGCATTGCATGCCATAAGCTCAAGGAGCAAACATAGTGAAGAGGGTTGGAGAAGCTTATAGGCTGAAATTCTTAGCACTGAAACACCTCACAGGCTGTGTATGACTCAAAGACAAGAGAGGCATAAACTTGCAGTGCCTTGTGAATAGTCATGACCAAAATGTGCTAACTTTCAGATACCATTGGCAATATTGTGATGTTGCAATGGTGTCCCATGATCCTTAGGCATGTCAACGGTAATAACAATAGCATAGAATCATGGGCACTATGAAATTAAATAGTAGGCCTATGATGCAATAATATCCTTCAATGGCACCCTTGATCTACCAAAGCAAATATGGATAACAATGATGCAATATCATATGCCTTCACAGTGAGCTCAACCAATCAGTGATGCCCTAGTCATGCCATAATGCCAAGTAGAAATACAGAGAGGTGAAATACAAAGATGATGCCCTAATTTTTAAATGAGATTTAGTAGTAAAGCAAAGAGAAATAATGCATGCCATGTTGTGCCCTCAAAAAGAACAAAGGAGCCCACAATCTTGTTTTGAACAACAATGAATCAAAATACAAAAGTAGTTCCCTAAAATTTTTGTAAATGTGAACATGTATACAATAGTAATACCCTCAAATTCTATCAGAGGTAGAATGCTAGTAGAACCCTCAAAATTGAGGAGATTAATAGTGATAACAGAAATGCAAAGCAAGAAATGACATTCAAACAAACATAGTGCCCTGATCTATTCATGAAATGATGCCAATATCTAAATCATATAGAGCAATGGCTTCGAAATTGAAACCAATTGTAGAGAATGATGTACAGATCAAGTGCCTACCTCAAGATATCAATACCATGAAGATAAAACTATTGTTTCTAAATCCAAGTTTAGAGAGGTGCCAGTAGAAATTGGAACTTGCCCTTTGTCAATTGAGAGATCTGCATATCAAGGGTTTCTTCTACGGGGGGTTTTTTCTTTTCAGTGATTGATTAATATTTTCTCCCCATTTCATTTTTGGGTTGAGATTATTAATGGTTTTTATCCTATGCTAGGTGTCTTCTTATGATGTGGATTTAGTTGATTATAAATGTTTTGGATATTCTCCTCATTATTGAGTTGAGAGTTATCTTGGAAGTATATTTAGGATCCACCTATGCTTAACATGGATAAGGGGGTTTAAAATTTTAAATGTAAAAGTCATGGCTCAATTTTTTTATTGTAAGATATTGACAAGTGGTGTTTTTATAAACCATTGTCAAATATCATTTATAGCACATGACTTAGTGGGTAGTGTAGTCTTCTTTGACTAGCTATTTTTAGGGGTCCCACTTTCCTCACCCCCCTAGAATCTCAGGATTCTGGCATCTGGATTTATGATGCTTTTATAACCCTATATGTAGTTATTTTCTATCTTTAGGAGGTGTGGGTCATGATGTAGATTCCTATGGTTTTCCTTTTTATACCTCTCACTTGTGTGGTTGACGTTAGTTCTTCTTTCCCTTTTTCTTGGAGGTGAATGTTTGTAGCTCTGGAGAAGCAAGCTGTGATTGTGCCCCTTTCAATTCAGTTAATAACAATTATCCTTCTTATTCCTATAGCTTTGTGACTCATTTTGGTGAATTTGATGTCATGTATTGTGATAAAATTTAGTCCTTTACTTGGTGTTTTATTCATTCTAATATTCACAAGCACTGTTGTCTTCTTAAGGTTTCAATCTATGTGCATTTAAATGTATTTGATTTTTTGGAATTCATTTTACTTTCTCATTTACAAGTAGCACCTGGTTATTTCTAAGGGAAAAATCAGATTAGGGAGGAGTTGTGATGCTCGGGTTATTTTTTGAATCATATTGTGAGTTTGTCTTCAGTTTGTGGATCTATCAAAGTTTGGTGAATCGCCTAGTGTTATATTTAATTATTGTGCACTCTCTTTCCCTTTCCCTTCAAAGTTTAGTTTAGTTTTAGGTGATTCAAGGGGAAGCTAGCCCCTAATCCAAAGGTCTACTCTCTGATAGGTTACCCACAACCTAGGAGTAGTCCCATGTTTCATGGGATTGTTGGGTTCTACGCTTAGCCATACTCAGGTGCAATCCTTAGTGACAATAGTTTTTGGCATGCCTGGTGGGACAACATTGTTTCCCATCATTCACTAGCATTTTGGTGTGATCCTCAGTGCAATCAACCTTTGAGAGGTATCTTGTTTCAAACACCATGGAGACTCTTAGAGAAATCTACTAGTTTAAGTAGTTCAAATGCTGATAAGTTTTAGAAGTTCTTTTTACCAGGTCATTTGATAAGCAAGCATGTCAATGCCTAATGCATATTCTCCCTATCACCCCCCATATCTTGAGAAAGCTACCCATGTGCTGGTATTCATGCCATATAAAGCTGGCCAAGTAGCACTATATAACCAAAATGGCCCACCAATAGCAAATTTCCAGCATGCACCACCATACCCTCCCACCTAGCATCAAGCATCCTGGCAGCATTCCTATGAACCACCCCATGAGGGACACCATTATAATCCTTAGAATCAACCCAATACCACTTCAAATTTAGACTCTAATGATTGGTTGAGAGTTTTTCAAGAGGAAATGAGATCTTTCATGAAAGACTATGTGGAGATGATATCTCAAAATGAGGAGCTCTCAAGGTAGCTACATAACTAGACAGTAACTCATGAATAGATCCTTGAGGAGAAGAACAACCTGATCTTGACATAAGAGAAGGTTTATAAGAGGAGTCTTGAACACCATCAAGAATTCATAAGGAACATCTATGAGACAACTACAAAGAAGGAGGAGGATCTCCGAAAAGAGTTAGCAGAAAAAGATGAATTTCATGATCATGAGTAGGAGACACTTGCCAAATAGATTGCAAAAAAAGGATAAATTGATTCAGGATCTATTGGCACAAGTACCAAAGCAAGGAGATCAATAATTCACTACTACCCTAATGTAAGAAATCTCACCAGATCCATCTGAGAGCAATGCAAACATAATGTAGTCTTGGAGACCCTCATGGACCATGTATCCTGATTACGTGATGCCAACTCCTTTTAAGGAGGAGATCCAGAAGGAGATACCCCATGCTACTGAAGAGAACCTAGAAGCTTTCCAAACTAGATAGGAGACTCACAAGGTTCAGATCCCAAGTTTCTTGCTTGGTAATCCCACTAGCACCTCTATTGAAATTCCAAGCTTTAGGCTCTCTCCTTCAGTTCAAAATCTTAGTTAACAAGAACCTAATCTCCATACATTTTTAGAGCCTATTAAAGATCCTATCTCATATTTCTAGCTATGTCATTCTATTTCTATAGATGAGACACCTGTGATGTTTGACTTCCTATATGATAGTGAGCCCATCTTGCAACAAATAAACCCCTATAAGCCACTTCCTAAAGAGGCCCCTACACCTCATAGCATTTTAGGCCACCAAGAAGAGGATGATTTTTTAAGTGTACTTTTTCATGATGATCATGAGGAACAAGTAGAATTGTTATATGAAGATGAATTAGAGCAGCCAGATAAGGATAAGAAAGAAAGTGGAGAAGGTGAGAGCCTAACTAATTTATTTAAGGAGATGCCTTCTTATATTGAGCAAGGTGAAGTAGTGCAAGACTTACCAGTTAAGCTCATTGATTATGATAAGAAAGATGATGTAGTTGTTGCTAACTTAGGACAACAACAAGATTTTGACTCTATGATGAATGCTTTCTGGTCAACTTTTGTTGGTGTTCCTCATCTTCCTAAAATAGATGATAACTTGCATGTTCTTGGAGAAGAATTTGTTTTTTGAGAGGCTAATGTTGTACCAGTGATAGAATCTAGGCCTGTTTGCAATAAGGTGGTGGATGAATCTCAAGAATCTTGTTTCATGGGTCATGAGATGGGGCCAATAGTTTTTAAGGACTTGATGTAGTTTGATAGATTTGAGGAGCTGCTGGCTATTCTAACTAATGAAGCGGATAATCCTCTAACTGTAGAAGAAGAAATATTATGGCAGACCATGATGGGGGGCAGAATTCTAATCAGCATGCTGAAGATATTTGTAGGGTGCATACTAAGCAACAAGAGAGGCCTGGTTTCATACTCTCAAGTGGGTTTCCTATTAGATACCTAGCATAGATGGGATCAAATGAAACATGAATACTCAAAGACTCAGTGGAGGGTGATGTCAAGGGTCCACTCCTTGGTGACTAGGAGCTTAGTTGGCCTTATCAGACTCCTTGGGAGGACAACACCTATGATTTAATCAAGGTTAGTAGTCTGGTACACCAAATTCAAAAGTTGATATGCCAGACAATTCAGTACATTTTTGTGTTCAATGTTCTCTTTGTTGGGATAAAAAATGAAAAGTATAATATTTTGAGGAGAATGGGAAGCTATTTCAATAATCCAATTAATGGATTTGTTTTACCAATTTGCTGAGACTGATTAGAGTAGGATAGGATAGGAGTTTTCAATTTCTATGATTCCTAAGTGCCTTGGCACAGGTTGCTTTCAGTGTTCCTTTTAGTTCAATTTTTAGTTTGGTTTGAGTAGTAATAAGCCAGAGAAGTTGTCTCTAGTAGTTAGTATTTTGTCAGGTAGACAACCTTAGTTTTGTTAGAGAAGGAGGTTGTTTTGGTTGGGAGCTAGGTTCATTTTGAGGCTTATGAGACTCTATGCCCAATGGATCTATCAGGCCACTGGTCAGGATGCTTACCAGGCAAGCACTCCATAGAGGTCACCAGAATGTTACCATTATTATTCCCCTTTGGAGGCCTAATTACTATATGAGCTATTGTACCCTATTTTGCATTATTATGTGGTCTTGCTTAATATTTATGTTCATTTTCATTGCAAAGTACATGAAAGGGAAATGAAATAAACTACATCTAAGATTACATGTGCCAATATTTTGAATATGTTGTACAGAAGGAAATAACTAAAAAGGAAACATCTATCTAAGCTCACACATGCTGTGAGCATAGCCATTGCTAGAATTTCCTAAATGAGTGCAAATATACATTATAAGGAGCATAGATGTAGGGGTACCAGACATTTCTTGGTAAGGAGTTTGTCTCCATTGTGTTCCCAGTGTGCTCTTGTGATCCTAAACCTGCAAAGAGAGAGAAAAGAAAGGGGTTAGATCCAATGGATCTAAGCAATGCCTAGTATCACAAAATCTATCTATAAGCATGCATATGTGCACCTAGCTATACACCTCTAAAAAGGGCTATGCTCAGGCCATGTGCATAAAAGAGGCTCTGGAAATAAAAGAAATACCATTGTTTTCACTAATGTGTTTGTTCCATGTGCAAATACAAGTTATGACACCCATGATCAGTAATGAGTCTCCTAGTACCCTACACTGAACTAGTGAGGGTTGTTAGAATCTCTATTTCCACAAAGTTTTTGGGAACCCTAACCATCTCAAGGAGAGGCATTGAGTCATGTGGGGGGCATTTAGTAAATTTGCAGTGTCAGTGGGACACTCTGAGATCATAAAGCCAAATCTCATGGAGCATGATCAAACACTGGAAAAATCAAGAGGCAAACATCATCATCATTCTAGAAAGGAGGTACACAAATCTGGATGGTTTTATCTCATATTCATGACAGAGTGGTGCTTTAAGTATGCACTATGAACCAAATACAAAAGAGCTCTAGTTGATAATCAAGTACAAGGCTATGAAATTAGTAAGTATAGGCTCAAGGTTTCTTCTAGCACATTAGCAATTGAAATAGCATCTCTCATGTTAATAAAATAGTGGTTATTAAGAAATGTTTCAACTAGCAATCTAATGGCTCGTGATCTTCCAAATGAACATATAGTATTCAAGCAAGGGCAATAGCACTCAGAGCCCATGCCATGGATTTCCCTCGGCCCCAAGACATTAAAATAGTAAGCACAATTGAATGTTCAAATAGTAGATACAAATACCCTAGTATGCTCTCGGGCTGTGTATAAAAGAAATAGTAGTGATCAACATGAACATCAAATATGCATCAATGCAATAGTATTCAACTCATGGGTCATTTCATAGGCTGGCATTGGGGTCAGGAACAATGGAGGTAAATACAACAGTGACCATATACAAGAACAAGCATTAACAATGATGTAGGTCATGGCTCAGCTCTAATCCAGATAGAGAATGCAAGCTTAACGCCCTAGGTCCAAATCAATTAGTATATACAGGTGCCGAGCATATAGAAACTTATGGTCTCATGGTGTTAACTCACAATCATGTCGTACCCTAGCTGATATTAAGGCTATGGTGCCCTAGTTTTAAATAGAAGTAAATACAAATATAAGATGCCCTTGAAAGTGTAGAGGGTTACTACAACCTTTAAAATGCCATAAGATTGAATGCACAAAGGAAACATTCATCACATAGCACCGAGCCCCAAGCCAAGAATGGTGAGCAATAAGTAAGGCAAACACATTAGTAGCCAAATTAATAGTTCGCGGGTTGCCATTACAAAGGCATTGCATGCCATAAGCTCAGGGTGAAAACACAGTGAAGATGGATGGAGAAGCTTATAGGCTGAAATTCTTAGCATTGAAACACCTTGCGGGCTGTGTATGATTCAAAGATAGGAGAGGCATAAAATTGCAGTGCGTTGTGAACAATCATGACCAAAATGTGCTAACATTTAGATACCATTGGCAATATTGTGATGTTTCAATGGTGTCTCATGATCCTTAGGCATGTCAATAGTAATAACAAAAACATAGAATCACGGGCACTATGAAATTAAAAAGTAGGCCTGTGATGCAACAATATCCTTCAATGGCACCCTCAATCTACCAAAGGAAATATGGATAACAATGATGCAATATCATATGCCTTCACAGTGAGCTCAACCAATCAGTGATGCCCTAGTCATGCAATGATGCCAAGTAGAAATACAGAGAGGTGAAATACAAAGATGATGCCCTAATTTTTACATGAGAATGAGTAGTAAAGCAAAGAGAAATAATGCATGCCATGCCATGCCCTCAAAAAGAATAGAGGATCCCGCATTATTGTTTTGAACAGCAATGAATCAAAATACAAAAGAAGTGCGCTAAATTTTTTGTAAATGTGAACATGTAAACAATAGTAATGCCCTCAAATTCTATCAGAGGTAGAATGCCAATAGAACCCTCAAAATTGAGGAGATTAACAGTGATAACAAAAATGTAGAGCAAGCAATGACATTCAAACAAACACAGTTCCCTAATCTATTCATGAAATGACACCAATATCTAAATCATATAGAGCAATGCCCTAGAAATTGAAACTAGTTGCAAAGAATGATGTACAGATCAAGTGCCTACCTCAAGATATCAATACCATCAAGATCAGATTGTTGTCTCTAAAGCCATGTTTAGAGAGGTGCCAGTATAAATTGGAACTTTCTGTTTGTCAAGTGAGAGATCCGCATATCAAGGGTTTCTTCTACGGGGGGTTTTTTCTTTTCAGTGATTGATTAATATTTTCTCCCCATTTCATTTTTGGGTTGAGATTATTAATGGTTTTTATCTTATGCTAGGTGTCTTCTTATGATGTGGATTTAGTTGATTATAAATGTTTTGGATATTCTCCTCATTATTGAGTTGAGAGTTATCTTGGAACTATATTTAGGATCCACTTATGCTTAACATGGATAAGGGGGTTTAAAATTTTAAATGTAAAAGTCATGGCTCAATTTTTTTATTGTAAGATATTGACAAGTGGTGTTTTTATAAACCATTGTCAAATATCATTTATAGCACATGACTTAGTGGGCAGGGTAGTCTTCTTTGACTAGCTATTTTTAGGGGTCCCACTTTCCTTGCCCCCCTAGAATCTTAGGAATCTGGCATCTGGTTTTATGATGCTTTTATAACCATATATGTAGTTATTTTCTATCTTTAGGAGGTGTGTGTCATGATGCAGATTCCTATGGTTTTCCTTTTTATACCTCTCACTTGTGTGATTGAGGTTGGTTCTTCTTTCCCTCTTTCTTGGAGGTGAATGTTTGTAGCTCTGGAGAATCAAGCTATGATTGTACCCCTTTCAATTCAGTTAATAACAATTATCCTTCTTATTCCAATAGCATTGTGAGTCATTTTGGTGAATTTGATGTCATGTATTGTGATAAAATTTAGTCCTTTACTTGGTGTTTTATTCATTCTAATATTCGAAAGCACAGTTGTTTTCTTAAGGTTTCAATTTGTTTGCATTTAAATGTATTTGAGTTTGTGGAATTCATTTTCCCTTTTCATTTACAACCATCTCTTGGTTATTTATAAGGGAAAAATTAGATTAGGGAGGAGTTGTGATTCTTGGGTTATTTTCTGAATCATATTGTGAGTTTGTTTTCAGTTTGTGGATCTATCAAAGTTTGGTGAATCACGTAGTGTTAGTTTTAATTTTCATGCACTCTCTCTCCATTTTCCTTCAAAGTTCAGTTCAGTTTCAGGTGATTCAAGGGGAAGCCAGCCCCTAATCTAGAGGTCTACTCTTTGATAGGTTACCCACAACCTAGGAGTAGTCCCATGTTTCATGGGATTGCTAGGTTCTACACTTAGCCATACTCAGGTGCAATCCTTAGTGACAATAGTACATAGTCAAATCTCTTAACCAACTGGAATATGAAAGTCTTTTGATGTTTCATTCATAGAGTGAACATTGTTATCCTTTCAACCCTAGAGTGACTGCTGGTTAGATGATAACTTCTGCTCTAAAACCCTCTAATAAGGTCACACCCAATAGTGTTTTTGTAACCTTTAACAGGGTTGGATCTTTTCCGACCTCACTTTAGAAGAGTGAAAAATTTTGGGTTGCCGGTCCCATGTGGTTTTTCCCTTCACAGGGTTTCCATGTTAAATCGCTTGTGTTATGCATTGATTATGATATTTATTTGTTATCATACTTTTCATACTACATGTTATATTTAATTGGTAATTATTACAAAGTTTAGACTGACAATTGGTAAATACATAGATAGTGAAAGTATTATATGTTTACCAAGTAGAAGAAGTAGTAGAATTGTTTTGGATTATACATTTTGAATTGGGACACTGGATAACTAATTTCCCCCCCCCTCTTAGTTATTCTAAGAGGAATAGTGGTAAGAAACAAAGAAAGACTAGTATGTAAAGGATATGCACAAAGAGAAGGTATTGATTATTCAGACACATTTTCCCATGTAAGCAGATTGGAAGCCATAATGTTGTTTCTAGACTATACTATATTCAAAGACTTTAAGGTATACTAGATGGATGTCAAGTCAGTATTCCTGAATGGAGAGCTAAAAGAAGAAGTCTATATAGAGAATCTTAAAGGGTTTACCTCATCAAATAGACCTGATATGGTATGCAGATTGAAGAAAGCCCTCTATGGACTTAAGCAAGCCCCTAGTGCATGGTATGAAAGACTTGATGGATACTTGAAAAATATTGGATTCAAGAAAGGAGCAGCAGATTGTAATTTATTTGTAAGAGAAAGATCTGATGGATTATTGTTGGTTGCTATATTTTTTGATGACATTATCTTTGGTGGCAATGACAAGCTTAGTATTGAATTTTCTAAGGAGATGTAGAGTGAATTTGAAATGAGCATGATTGGACCTATCAAGTGCTTTTTGGGACTGAATGTGCAGCAAACAGACAAAGTTATTTTCATTAATCAATCTAAGTATGTGAAATAGATATTGAAGAAGTTCAAGATGGATGATTACAAGCTAGTAAGTACCCCTATGATAACAAGATGCAAGATTTCAAAAGAAGATGATTCTATAGAAGTAGACATAACCTTGTATAAGTCTATGATTGGTAAACTCATATATCTTACTCAATCTATACTAGACATTTCTAATGCAGTTGGTATAGTTGGAAGATTTTTTGTAGAACCTAAAAAAAGTTACCTTATGGCAGTCAAGAGGATATTCAGATATTTAAAGGGAACTATAGACTATGGTTTATGGTATCCTAACTCAAAGAATGTAGAGCTTCATGTGTATACAGATGCAGATTGGGTAGGATGCATGGATGATAGGAAAAGTACCTTAGGAGGAGTGGTATTTCTCAATCAATAGCAGAAGAAGAGTATGTGACAGTAGGATTAAATTGTTCTACAATTTTGTGGATCAAGAAGTGATGCAGGAGCATCCTGGGTGTAAGAGCAATCTTGCATCACCCAAAAATATTTCTATTTTTGTTTTCAATAAGGGCTATTTTGTGCAGAGCTATTATTTATGGAAAGTTACTATTTTTGGTAATTTTCGTATGTGCTCAGAATGATCTGATTTCTTTCTTGGAGGTTCATTTTGGTCATATAAGTCTGCCAGTAAAGTCTCATTGCCAGATCAAGTGTATATTGGAAGATATTGAAGATTTTTAGTATTGGCAGCAGGGTACAGAAACTTTGAACTCAGTTTTGAAGGCTTTAGAGGCCCCGGATGAGGTCAAAAATTTGGGTGAGAGGCGCTTACGCTGAGAGAAGAGAAATTATTGATTAATTTGAAGAAGTGCAGTTTTGTGAAGAAAGAGTTAGTGTATTTGGGATTTGTAGTTTCAGCAGAAAGTCTGAAAATGGACCCAGAGAAGGTACAGGCTATTCTTGAATGGCCTACTCCAAGGAATGCTACTGAGGTAAGATCTTTTCATGGTCTAGCTAGCTTTTATAGAAAGTTTATCAGAAATTTTAGCAGTATTTGTGGACCCTTGACTGAAACAATGAGAGGGGATAGAAAAGAATTTAAGTGCACTAATGGGGCAGAAAAGAGTTTTCAATTGTTGAAACAAAAAGTTACAGAACAACCTGTTTTAGCACTTCCAAATTTTAATAAGGTGTTTCAAGTAGATTGTGATGCTAGTGGTACTGCAATAGGAGCTGTTATGAGCCAAGAAGGTAAACTTGTTGCTTATTTCAGTGAGAAGTTAAATGATGCCAAGAGGAAATATTCTGTTTATGATCAAGAATTTTATGCTATAGTTCAGGCATTAAAGAAGTGGAGACATTATCTACTTCCTAAGGAGTTTATTTTTTATACTAATCATCAAGCTTTGCAATATTTGAATAGTCAAAGAAAATTGAATCAAAGGCATTTGAAATGGGTTGAGTTTTTGCAGAGTTATACATTTGTTTTGAAACACAGAAGTGGAAAGTCTAATAGGGTTGCAGATGCTCTTAGCAGAAGACAACTATTGCTGATAGAGATGCAAATTGAGGTGGTTGGGTTCAAAGAACTCAAGAACTTGTATCCAGAGGATCCTGATTTTGGTGAAGCTTGGAAGGCTTGTATAGAACCTGTTACTCTAGACAGGATGAAATGGCTGGATTTTATCATCCAAGATGATATGCTATTCAGAGGGAGTCAGTTGTGCATTCCATGAAGTTCTATGAGGGAGAATCTCATCAAGGAGAAGCATAGTGGAGGATTGGCTGGACATTTTGGTCGTGATAAAACCCTTGCTTTGGTTGGTGAGAATTATTATTGGCCACAATTGCAGCAAGATGTGAAGAAGTTTGTACAGAGTTGCAGAGTATGTCAGATGGTGAAAGGAGTGAAACAGAATATAGGGTTGTATCAACCATTACCTATACTAGAGAAGCGTTGGGAGGATATCAGTATGGACTTTGTTTTTGGTTTACCGAGGACACAGCGGGGACATGATTCAATTTTTGTAGTAGTTGACCGATTTTAAAAGATGGCACATTTCATTCCCTGCAAGAAGACTAATGATGCTGTTCATGTAGCAGAATTGTTTTTCAGAGAAGTAGTGAGACTTCATGGTTTGCCAAAGACCATAGTTTCAGATCGGGACATTAAGTTTGTTGGAAATTTCTGGCGTACATTATGGAAGAAGTTGAAGATAGATTTGAAGTTCAATTCATCACATCATCCACAGACTGATGGACAGACAGAGGTGGTGAATAGAAGTTTGGGAAATTTGCTGAGATGTTTGGTTGGAGATAAGCCAACAGGATGGGATTTGATTTTACCACAGGCAGAATTTGCATACAATAATTCTGTCAATAGGAGCACTGGTAAATCACCATTTCAGATTGTATATGGAAGTAGTCCAAGAAATGCATCTGAATTGAGAAAGATAGATAAAGGAGAAATAAATAGTGCTGAAGCTGAGGATTTTGCAGAACACTTGAAGAACATCCATGAGGAGGGGAGGAAGCATATTACCAAGATGAATGCATAGTATAAGGCTAAGGCAGATGAGAAAAGGAGGTATAAGAAATTTCAGGTTGGTGATGAAGTCATGGTTCATTTGTAGAAGGAGCGGTTTCCAGTTGGTACATATAACAAGCTGAAAATGAAGAAGTTTGGGCCATGTAAGATACTGAAGAAGCATGATTTAGGAAATGCATATGAGGTAGAATTGCCTAGTGAGCTGAATATTTCACCAGTGTTTAACATTTCAGATCTGACAGAGTATCATGAAGGAGGTGTTGAAGATGAGATCACAGCAGCACAGTGGAGTATTCCACCAACTAGTTCAGACACTAAGGAGATCGAGGATACACTGGACAGTCGTGTTGGCAGAAGCACAAGGAACAGGACATATGAAGAATATTTGGTCAAGTGGAAAGGATGACTTGTTGAAGATTCATCATGGCTAACCAAGGAGGAGGTTAACCATCTTGGTTTTCCTCTACACACCTGAGTCGTGACAGGGTCACTTCTCAAATTACCCTAGGTGTCTGATGCAGGAGCATCCTGGGTGTAAGAGCAATCTTGCATCACCCAAAAATATTTTTGTTTTTGTTTTCAATAAGGGCTATTTTGTGCAGAGCTGTTATTTATGGAAAGTTACTATTTTTGGTAATTTTTGTATGTGCTCAGAATGATCTGATTGCTTTCTTGGAGGTTCATTTTCGTCATATAAGTCTGCCAGTAAAGTCTCATTCCTAGATCAAGTGTATATTGGAAGATATTGAAGATTTTCGGTATTGGCAGCAGGGTACAGAAACTTTGAACTCAGTTTTGAAGGCTTTAGAGGCCCCGGATGAGGTCAAAAATTTGGGTGACAGGTGCTTGCGCCGGTCAAGCCTGTAGAGTGCTTTGTGGTGTTTTCAAAATGGGGTTATAATAGCCGAGCGGGTCAACTGGTGATGACTTATGGTCTTCGAAAGTTGGGCCACCTGAAATGCTGAAAAATAATTTTCTTCAAAATTTCTGTTCAGGTTTCAAAGGTTATCTTGAGCTGAATATGATGTAATAAAATGTAAAATAAAATAATTCTAAGTTGGTCGGCCTTATTGGCTAAAATTTTGGAACCTTCCCAGGCGGTGGAAAATTGCCTATATAAGGAAGGCTGTATTATTGTCTTAGGCAGTTCAGAATAATTCTGGGTAGTAGATCTAGGTATTGGTTCGAGGCTTTTTCCTAAAGAATATTGTAAGGGAATGCCCATGTGGCTTTGCATATTATAATTCTGAAAGTTTGTAATTCCACATTTGTGGAGATAATAAGAAGCCAATTTTTTGTTCTTGCATATTGTTGTTGTTTCTCTATTTCTGTTATGTGTTTGTGGTATTAAGGGGAGCACCCTTCATCAAGTGGTATCAGAGAAGGAGTTCTTGAGTGTGTAAACAGATCACCGACTGTGAGGCAGTTTGCACCAGGACCGTGGCTAGGGTTTCAGCGCGCATCACGAAAATGCCTCCATGAACAGAATGTGGCGGAAGAGCTGGTGCTGTGACACCTGAGGTTAGAGAGCTACAAAGACAAGTGCGAGCATTGCAGGAACAGATTCGTAGAGGAATGAATCTTAATGTCAGAGACGAAAGCGAGGATGAAGCCGAAGAAGAATATCAAGAAGGAGAAGTTGAAATTGTGAACCAGGAGGAAGAAAGACTTTTTCGGGCAATTTCCAAGATTGGGAAAAGACCTAAGATTCAGGTTCCTACATTTTCTAGAAATCTTAACCTAGAGGAATTGATTGACTAGATCAATGAATGTGAGGAATATTTTGAGTATGAAGATGTTGAGGATCCTGATAGGGTCAAATTTGTGAAGGCCAGACTGAAAGGTCATGCAAAGATATTCAATTGGAGTGAAATAGAAGAGGGAAAGATAAAATCGCAAGATGGGATCGGATGGTGGATAAATTGAAGTGACAGTTCATTCCTATTGATTATGAGCTTGACCTACTGAAGAAAATGCAGAGTTTGAAGCAAGTAGGAAGATCTGTTTAGGAGTATACAGATGAGTTCTATCGACTTCTCATCAGAACAGGCCATGCAGAAGCTGATAAGGAGAAAGTTGCTCGATACCTTAATGGGTTAAGGCCAAGCATTTAGGAGGAGTTGAATCTGGTTCGAATGAACAGTATTGAAGAGGCATACCAGTTTGCCCTAAAAGTAGAGGAAAAGCTAAACAAGAAGTTTGAGAGTAGACAAAATGGAAGAGGTCATGGTGGATGACCTAGTGGATGGTCATATGGTGGCCGAAATGAAGATCTGAAAAAGAAGGATGAGGCCAGTAGCAGTCAGAATCAGTGAGGAAATAATTCTAATCATTTTCAGGATCAGAATAATAGAGATCAGAGAGGAAGAGGAAGAGGACAAGGATCTGGAAGAGGTGCCTTCCATGGAACATGTTTTCACTATGGAGAAGAAGGTCATAGGGCATTTGAATGTCCTCAGCACCAAGGTAGAACAGATAGGAGAAATGAAGGCCAAGCCAGAGTTGCACATGTAGATGAAGATGTCAGATCATCAAATTCTAAAGATGCTAAAAGAGGAGAAATGTTGATTAACAGAAGAGTCCTATTGAGTGGTGAGAATGAACCTGAGCAAAGAAGGAGTCTGTTTCGCACCAGGTGTAAGTATGAAGGTAAATGTTGTGATGTGATTATTGATAGTGGAAGCACTGACAATTTGGTGTCAGAAGAGATGGTGACAAAGTTGAAGCTCAAGAGATAGAAACACCCACATCCATATCGGATTGCCTGGGTACAGGATGACCACAAGGTCATGGTCAATGAACAATGCCTGGTGAAGTTCAAGATTGGCGGATACCAAGATGAGGTATTGTGTGATATCATATCTATGGATGCATGTCATATGTTGTTGGGTAGACCATGGCAGTTTGACAGATGTGCTGTACATGATGGTCGTGCAAATACCTATTCCCTGACAAAGGATGGAGTGCGACATAAGCTAAAACCATTGAAGGAGACTGAAGAAAAGGTATGTGGTAATGCAAGGATAACTTTTGTTGATGGAAGAAATTTCTTAGATGGTATGAGGCATGAGCATGTATGTTTTGCTTTAATTTCAAAAGCTGGTAAAGAGGAAGTAGAAGATGTTCCTGTAGAAGTTGCAGATTTGTTGAATGAGTTTCAGGATATTGTATCTGATAACGTGCCTAATGGATTACCACCAGTCAGCAAGATCAGTCATCACATGGACTTGATCCCAAGAGTGAGTTTTCTGAATAAGACAGCACACAGAATGACACCTGCAGAAAGTGAGGAGTTGAACAGACAAGTACATGAACTGTTACAGAAAGGATTGATCCGTGAGAGTCTGAGTCCCTGTGCTGTACCAGTGGTATTAGCACCAAAGAAGAATGGAGAGCGGAGGATGTGTACAGAATCCAGAGCAATAAACAAGATCATAATCAAGTACAGGTTTCCATTGCCACGAATGGATGATATTATGGACTGTTTGAGTGGAGCTGTGTATTTCTCAAAGATAGATCTGGAAAGTGGATATCATCAAATTTGGATCAGAGAAGGAGATGAATGGAAGACTGCCTTCAAGACAAAGGAAGGACTATATGAGTGGTTAGTCATGCCTTTTGGGCTAACCAATGCACCGAGCACTTTCATGCGGCTTATGAACGAGGTTCTGAAATAATTTCTACGTAAGTTTGTCATTGTTTACCTAGATGATATTTTGATCTTTAGTAAGACATTGGAGGAGCATATGATGCATATTCGTATGGTATTTGAGAAGCTGAGAGAAGAAAAATTGTTGATTAATTTGAAGAAGTGCAGTTTTGTGAAGAAAGAGTTAGTGTATTTGAGATTTGTAGTTTCAGCAGAAGGTCTGAAAATGGACCCAGAGAAGGTACAGGCTATTCTTGAATGGCCTACTCCAAGGAATGCTACTGAGGTAAGATTTTTTCATGGTCTAGCTAGCTTTTACAGAAAGTTTATCAGAAATTTTAGCAGTATTTGTGGACCCTTGACTGAAACAATGAGAGGGGATAGAAAAGAATTTACGTGGACTAATGGGGCAGAAAAGAGTTTTCAATTGTTGAAACAAAAAGTTACAGAACAACCTGTTTTAGCACTTCCAGATTTTAATAAGGTGTTTCAAGTAGATTGTGATGCTAGTGGTACTGCAATAGGAGCTGTTATGATCCAAGAAGGTAAACCTGTTGCTTATTTCAGTGAGAAGTTAAATGATGCCAAGAGGAAATATTCTATTTATGATCAAGAATTTTATGCTATAGTTCAGGCATTAAAGAAGTGGAGACATTATCTACTTCCTAAGGAGTTTGTTTTGTATACTGATCATCAAGCTTTGCAATATTTGAATAGTCAAGGAAAATTGAATCAAAGGCATTTGAAATGGGTTGAATTTTTGCAGAGTTATACATTTGTTTTGAAACACAGAAGTGGAAAGTCTAATAGGATTGCAGATGCTCTTAGCAGAAGGTAACTATTGCTGACAGAGATGCAGATTGAGGTGGTTGGGTTCAAGGAACTCAAGAACTTGTATCCAGAGGATCCTGATTTTGGTGAAGCTTGGAAGGCTTATACAGAACCTGTTACTCTAGACAGGATGAAATGGCTGGATTTTATCATCCAAGATGATATGCTATTCAGAGGGAGTCAGTTGTGCATTCCATGAAGTTCTATGAGGGAGAATCTCATCAAGGAGAAGCATAGTGGAGGATTGGCTGGACATTTTGTTCATGATAAAACCCTTGCTTTGGTTGGTGAGAATTATTATTGGCCATAATTGCAGCAAGATGTGAAGAAGTTTGTACAAAGTTGCAGAGTATGTCAGATGGCGAAAGGAGTGAAGTAGAATACAGGGTTGTATCAGCCATTACCTATACCAGAGAAGCCTTGGGAGGATATCAGTATGGACTTTGTTCTTGGTTTACCGAGAACACAGCGGGGAAATGATTCAATTTTTGTAGTAGTTGACTAATTTTCAAAGATGGCACATTTCATTCCCTGCAAGAAGACTAATGATGTTGTTCATGTAGCAGAATTTTTTTTCAGAGAAGTAGTGAGACTTCATGGTTTGCCAAAGACCATAGTTTCAGATTGGGACACTAAGTTTGTTGGAAATTTCTGGTGTACATTGTGGAAGAAGTTGAAGACAGATTTGAAGTTCAGTTCATCACATCATCCACAGACTGATGGACAGACAAAGGTGGTGAATAGAAGTTTGGGAAATTTGCTGAGATGTTTGGTTGGAGATAAGCCAACAAGATGGGATTTGATTTTACCACAGGTAGAATTTGCATACAATAATTCTGTCAATAGGAGCACTGGTAAATCACCATTCCAGATTGTATATGGAAGTAGTCCAAGAAATGCATCTGAATTGAGAAAGATAGATAAAGGAGAAATAAGTAGTGCTGAAGCTGAGGATTTTGCAGAACACTTGAAGAACATCCATGAGGAGGTGAGGAAACATATTACCAAGATGAATGCACAGTATAAGGCTAAGGCAGATGAGAAAAGGAGGTATAAGGAATTTCAGGTTGGTGATGAAGTCATGGTTCATTTGCGGAAGGAGCGGTTTCCAGTTGGTACATATAACAAGCTGAAAATGAAGAAGTTTGGACCATGTAAGATAATGAAGAAGCATGATTCAGGAAATGCATATGAGGTAGAATTGCCTAGTGAGCTAAATATTTCACTAGTGTTTAACATTTCAGATCTGACAAAGTATCATGAAGGAGGTGTTGAAGATGAGATCACAGCAGCACAGTGGAGTATTCCAGCAACTAGTTCAGACACTAAGGAGATCAAGGATATACTGGACAGTCGTGTTGGTAGACGTACAAGGAACAGGACATATGAAGAATATTTGGTCAAGTGGAAAGGATGACTTGTTGAAGATTCATCATGGCTAACCAAGGAGGAGGTTAACCATCTTGGTTTTCCTCTGCACACCTGAGTCGTGACAGGGTCACTTCTCAAATTACCCTAGGTGTTTGATGCAGGAGCATCCTGGGTGTAAGAGCAATCTTGCATCACCCAAAAATATTTTTGTTTTTGTTTTCAATAAGGGCTATTTTGTGCAGAGCTGTTATTTATGGAAAGTTACTATTTTTGGTAATTTTCATATCTGCTCAGAATGATCTGATTTTTTTCTTGGAGGTTCATTTTGGTCATATAAGTCTGCCAATAAAGTCTCATTTCCAGATCAAGTGTATATTGGAAGATATTGAAGATTTTCGGTATTGGCAGCAGGGTATAGAAACTTTGAACTTAGTTTTGAAGGCTTTAGAGGCTCCAAATGAGGTCAAAAATTTGGGTGATGAGCGCATGCGCCAGTCAAGCCTGTAGAGCACCTTGTGGCATTTCCAAAATGGGGTTATAATAGCCGAGCAGGTCAACTGGTGATGACTTATGGTCTTCGGAAGTTGGGCCACCTAAAATGGCAAAAAATAATTTTCTTCAAAATTTCTATTTGGGTTTCAAAGGTTATCTTGAGCTGACTATGATATAATAAAATGTAAAATAAAATAATTCTAAGTTGGTCGGCCTTATTGGCTAAAATTCTGGAACCTTCCCAGGCGGTGGAAAATTGCCTATATAAGGAAGGCTGTATTATTGTCTTAGGCAGTTCAGAATAATTCTGGGTAGTAGATCTGGGTATTGGTTCGAGGCTTTGTCCTAAAGAATATTGTAATGGAATGCCCATGTGGTTTTGCATATTGTAATTCTGAAAGTTTGTAATTCCACATTTGTGGAGATAATAAGAAGCCAATTTTCTGTTCTTGCATATTGTTGTTGTTTCTCTATTTCTGTTATGTGTTTGTGGTATTAAGGGGAGCACCCTTCATCAAGAAGATGATAAAATATTTTGGTATTCATATTTATTATCCTATTTTTATTCATTGTGATAACACTAGCACTATCAATATGTCAAAGAACCTTGTGATTCATACAAAGACAAAACACATTGAGATAAAGTATCACTTCCTAAGAGAGAAAGTGACTAATGAAAGGTTGACTACTCTACTTGAGGAGTAGTAGTGGTGCTTAATTGTTTGGTGCCCTTTTCCATTGATATTAAAGGAGGAGTAATTATATAGTCATGAAAAAAAAATCAGTAAGAGGATACAATAGTAGATGAAGGATTCATCCTTGAGGAAGTTTTGTTGAGGAAATGGAGAATGTTATAAAAATAATTGTAGAAAGGGGGAGTGAGTATTGAGCTCAAGAAGAAACAAAATAGTAAGAAATGGAGGATTCATCATTGGCAAAGTTTTTTTAAGGAAATGAAGAATGTTATAAAATAATTTCTCATATTTTATTGGTGGTTTTTTTCATTCCATATGTTTCCATCAATGCCAAAGGGGGAGATTATTGGAAATTTTCCAACAAGCTAGTGTTGACTGTATTTTTTTTGTTGATGACAACATATGGTAAGTAATGTGTTTGGAAGCCTAATTGAGAGAGACTTGGGCATATGTTGCCTAGATATGTTATCAACATGATATCATAAGTTCAAAGGTTGATTTTTGAGTGAAGACAGATATACAGTTGACTATTTCAGTAAGTGTTCCTAATAGGTCCCACGAAGATTTATGTATGTGATTTGTAGTATGGTTGTGGTGGAGCCTTGCATGTTTACATTTGTATTGTAGACATGGTAGAAAATATATATTCATGGACACAAAATTAGTTGTGCAGTACAGGCTGATTTATGATGTCTATAGTTTCTAGTTACAATTTCCTAAGTTTATCTAGAGGAGATCATAGTGTTCAAAGTGTTTCAGCAGTTGTGCCTATCATTATGATATGCATACTTATTATTATGTTTAGAGAAGATTTAAGAATGTTTTGTTAAGATCACATGACCACAGTGTGAAGCGACGCGTCCACTCATATGGAGTTGTGTGGTCCTAATTTGTGTTGTGTGCTTACTAGAGCTGACTAAGATGTTATTGGAGAGTTGTATTATTTCTCTAATATGATTTCAAGATGGTTATAATAGGAAGACTTGATTAAATCATTTAGAGGAAAGATATTTATAGGTAGTCATTTGTGATTTCTAAGTATGGCATTCAGTTGAAAGATAAGATCAGAGAAGGTGTGAAGTGTTGTTCCATCAGTAAAAGGTCTATGTGACAAAGTAGAGGGTGTGTGATATTCATTAGAACTAATCAAGATAGAAGGTCTACCTTGCAGTTCACCAAGATCTAGATATAGTGTGTATCTGTTAAATAGAAGGTTGCAACCTTCATCCCTTTGAGTGGTGGGCTCCTAGATAGTATGTCCTAAACCCTAACAGGGTTAATTGTAAAAGACTCCTAACAGGGCCCGACCCTTGACTAGGGCACTGTACTTATTGCATTGTAAAGATCAACTCCTAAGAGGGTTGTAAGATCTTCTAACAAGGATCATTATACACTAGTGGATTTTATAGTGGGAGTTAATTCCCACTGGAGTTTTTACTTATTTGGGTTTCTCGGTAACCAAAATTTTGGTGTTGTGTTTAAGTATTATTTCATTTTGTATGTTCTTAATTTTCTTCTATACATAATTTGATAAAGAATTGAATCTTGTAGATAACTGATTCACTCTGCCCCTCTCAATTATCTCTTGGGACTATTCCTAACATCCTTTCCCTAATTCTCTTCATCTAGTAAGATAGGAATTTTCTTACTAGTTAAGGTTTGACATCAATGACAATATAACAATTGTTTCAATTGTAGTTTCCATTAATCTCCCTCTTTGGCATTAATGGAAATACCACATGAATAACATATGATTTACCAAACAATCCAAAAAACATTGTATATGCATTAGAAAGTTTTATAATATCCTTAGCGTCATTCTAATTCATAACAACATTTCTTTGCCTGACCATACATGGTTACTCCCTTTGAATCTTTCCAGTCAACCAACTATCACTAAATCTCTCCCTCAAGTTCAATGTATCCTCTGTGTGTTCTTTTTAATCTTTCCTTCTTTGACAATAATGCCAAAGTAGTATTTATCACTTACATCTTCCCCATGTAGATGTCTTCTTATTATTTCAGTATACAATATTTCTCACTATGTCATCTGGCTTATGACTGATTATCATCATTTTTGTATTTCTCACAACTCTAGGTAGCTCCTAAAGTGTGACCTTTTCTACATCAATTTGTCAGATATTTTGTGTAGCACATTTGATGCATTGCTCCTAGTTGACTAGGAAGCCTTAGTTAGGGGAATCAACCCTAGTTTACCTCTAAGATATTCATTAGCATCCTTAGCTAAAGATTTTTTGAATATGTCTACTAGTTGCTCCTTTTTATTCACATATTCTATTCTCACTTCTTTATCTTGTATCAACTCTCTCAAGTAATGATACTTGATAGCAATATGCTTAGACTATGTGTGCATCACTGGATTATTTGATATATTGATAGCACTTGTGTTGTCATAGAAAATAACAACTAGCTTAGTGATTTTCTCTTTCATTCCTTTCAATAATTTCTTGATCCATACAAAATTTAAATAATTCATTGTAGTTGCTACATACTTAGCTTCTTTTGTAGATTGTGAAATGTAGTTATGTTTCTTGCTTGTCTATGAGATTAATCTCTTTCCTAGAAAGAATTCTCCATTAGTTGTACTTTTCTTGTCATCAACATTTCTTGCCCGATCTATATCAATGTAAAATCTCAGTTCAAATTTCTCATTCTTTTTGTAGTACAATTCATAATCCTCTATCCCTTTTAGATATATAAGTATTCTCTTTACTGCCATCATAGGATTTTCCTTAGGATTGGAAGAAAATCTTGCAACAATCCCAACTGCTAGGGATATATCTGATCTAATGTGGACAACATATTGTATCTTTCCAATCATAAATCTATATGGGGTTTGATTCACTTCAGTAGTATCATCATTTTTAGATAGTTTATGTCTAGTAGCCATAGAATTACTTACTGGTCTAGAATCCTCCATACCAAAAAAATTCAGTATGTCTTTAATATATTTAGATTGAGTAATAAAGATACCTTTCTCCATCTAATAAACTTGTAGTCCAACAAATAATTTTATCTCACCAAACATAGACATTTCAAACTCAATTTGCATCTCATTTGAAAATTTCTGACATAGGGCATCTTGTCCTACAAATATGATATAATCAACAAAAATTTCACCTAACAAAATCCCTTTACCTTCTTCATCTTTCATATATAGAATGTTGTTGTCATTTATTCTTGAAAATCCAATCTTTATCAAATAATTTTGCAGTCTCTCATACCATGCTCTAGAGGCTTGTTTAAATCCATACAGTGCCTTGTTCAACTTGAAAACCATATTTTTCTTGTTGGGGTCAACAAATCCTTCAGGTTTCTCAATGTATACTTCTTCTTCCAATATACCATTCACAAATGTGGATTTTCCATCCATCTAATATACTTTTTAAATATTTTTATGCAACATATGCAAGTATAGTCCTCACTCCTTCTAATCTTGCTATAGGGGAAAATATTTCCCCATAGTCTATTCCTTCTTCTTGTGCATAACCCTTTCATAACAATATTGCCTTGTTTCTTGTGACTTTTCATGTTCATTTAGCTTGTTTATCAATACCCTTTTTGTTCCAATAACATTCTTATCTTCTAGTCTCAGCACTAGAGTCCAGGTATCATTCCTTTCTATTTGATCAATTTCTTCATTTATGTAGCTTGTATCCAGTCATCATTCTCTAAAGCATCTTTTATAGTTTTAGGCTCAAACTCACATAGTAAACATGTAGGGTCTTTTAACTTACTTATTGTCAAGACTCTAGATTCTTTATCTCCAATGATTTTGTTAAGATTATGATGTCTTCTTACATACTGTGCCAATGTAGGTTTAGATTTATTTTCTCCTTGATCTTTAGGTTCATCATGCAAATTATCAGTTTCTTCTTCTAATTTCTTGGTAGCATCCTCCTAATGCTTGACATTTCTTATTCATGACTCTGCATCTAGTTCCAGTGTGTTACTTGCCTCTCCTTCTTCCATGAACACAATAGATATATAACCTTTAGGTTCTTGTTTTCCTTCAAGCTCATCCTTTTTTGTATATTCGTTAACTCTCACATTTGCACTTTTCACAACTTTGTTAGTGTTAGAATTCAATCACTTATAATCTTTTCTCTCAATGGAATATCCTAGGAACATTCCTTCATCACTTTTTGTATAAAAATTTCCATTCTTATTATCTTTCAGTATATAGCATTTACTCCCAAAGATTTGAAAATATTTCACATTAGGTGCATATCCATGCCATAAGTCATATGGTGTAGCATTTGTACCTTTCTTGATTTGTACTCAATTTAATGTATAAACAACTGTACTTACAACTTCTCTCCAATATTTTTGTGCAACATTCTTCTCAATCATCAGTGTTCTTGTACAATGCATAATTGACCTATTTCTTTTATCTGTTATGCCATTCTATGGAGGTGTTCTTGATGTAGACATTTGTCTCATGATTCCTCTATCATTGCAAAAATAGATTGAAATCATTTGATATAAACTCTCCACCTCGGTCAGATCTTAAACATTTTAGGCTTCTACCTATTTCATTTTTAACTTTTTCCAAATACCACTTAAACAACTAAAATGTGTCATACTTTTCTTTCAAAAACATTACAGTCATCATCCTAGTGTAGTCATAAAAAAAAACAAAATAAAGTACTTATCACCACAATAACTTTGTACACCCATAGGTCCACAAAGGTCATTATGAACCAATTCCAAAATATTTTTAGAAGTATATGTCTTTCTCTTAAAACTAAACTTTGTCACTTTTCCCAATTGACATTGTTTACACATCACATTATCAAGTTTGTTCAATCTCGGCAAACCTATAACTTTCTTCATTTACTAATATTTACCAAATTGTCAAAATTAACATGAGACAACCTCTTATGCCATAACCATACATCATCAAATTGTGAAAACAAACATGTTTCTTTAGATAGGTCTAGATAGAACAAGTTACCTCTACTCCGTTCTCCACTTCCAATTAGTTCACCAGTGGCATTAAATATTTTAGCATTTCTATGATGAAACTCCACTCAGTAACCAATACTTTTCATCTATGCAACACTCAAAAAATTATAGTTAAGACCTTCAACCCAATAAGCATTTTCACATGTGACCTTATCATTTAGCTTAATTGATTCTTTACCTCTCATAGGACATGGTGCATCATTACCAAACTTAACACTTCTACCTTTTTAATGATCTACAGTTTCAAATTTAATTTTATCACAAGTCATGTGATGTGAGAAACCAATATTAATAATCTATTTATCACCCTAACTCACATAATAAATAAGTTTAGTTTTCTCATCTTCATCAAAATCATCTTTCATAGAAACATTAACTACTTCAATATCACATTCATCAATGTCACTGTCAGTTTCCTCTTCAAAAATATAACAGGATTTATTACCTTTGTCCTTGTAGTCTCTATACCTTCAGTGATCTTTGTTATCTCTCTTATCCTTTTACTTGCTTTCCCTTTCCTCATTCTTGTTAGTCCTATCAGGACATCTTGCTGCAATATGGCCAACTTTGTTACATGAAAAATAGATTATAGGAAGTTTACCTTTGTATTTTCATTTTCCTCTTTTTAGTCTTCTAGCCACGAGTGCCTCAAGATCATCTATTTCTTCGACAGAAGTGTCACTATCACTATCACTATCACTATCACTATCACTTTTCACACATTTTTATTTTTCTCTCTTAGACTTATGCAAAACCATTTGTGACTTGAATGCAAATTCAACATAAGGAATAGTGTAGTTATCATAGTTATATAACTCAAAAGTAGTAAGCTTACCAAAAAGACTTTCTAGAGTTAGAACATTACCAGGGTTACATCTTGATTCTTGAATTACAGAAATTATGATAGCATAGATAAGAAGAAACGTTCTCAATACCTTACCAATAACATTCTCATCATTAATTATTGCATTATCTCCTCTAATATAATTCACTATCTCCTTAATTTTTCCACAGTACTAAGCAATATTTTCACCTTCTTGCATTTTCATTTCATCAAACTTACCTCTCAAGATTTCATCATTTGCTCTCAATACATTTTTATCACCACCATAGATAGTTGCAAGAGTATCCCATATTTTCTTTGCAGTAGTGAAATCTTTGATATCTTCAAATTCAAGATAGTTTAAAGTAGATGCAATCTCCAACATTTCTTGATTATGTTCTTGTTTTACTCTCATCTCCTTTGCAGTCAAAGGTGTAGTAGGTATAACATAGTCACGTTCCACATAGTACTTTGTCGAATCACCAATACTAAGTAGATGTAATTTCATCAGACTTTTCCATGCAGGGAAGTTCTCTTTGTTCAACTTCAGTACCTCCTTTTTATACATCTTGATCATTAGCTTCAAGTACCTTTAAAATTTTCTCTATAAGCACCTACAGCTCTGATACCACTTGTTAGAATTATTTAGAACAACTGAGAGGGAGGGTGAATCAATTATTCTTAGGTCTAGATGTACCAATTGAACTTTCTATCACTTCAAAAATCTTAGATCTAATCACCAACACAAATTGATCTCTAAAGTATATATTAGAAACATATAATATGCAATCCACTTTCGAAATATAATTAACTTGAATAATATAACAACATTCACATCCAAACATTCACACAAATATAACACCAGGATTAATAGTGGAAACCCAATCTGGGAAAAACCACTTTGTAACATGCTACTGATATTTCACTCTTTTGGAGTGAGCTCTATGAAAAGCCAACCCTATTAAAGGTTTACAAAAGTACTACTAGGTGTAACCCTATTAAAGGATTTAAACACTTTGTCAAAAGTGACCCGGTTAAAGGATTTAAGTACATTATATTAGAATGCCACCTTGATTAATGAATTTATACAATGACTATTAGGTTAATCTTGATTAAAGGATTTAGACTTATACAATGGTTAGAAAGTAACACTAGTTTATGATCTAAAAAACATACAGCTCACTTTGCAAATACAGATCCACGTCACACATATATGTTGATTTACTGAATGAGCACCATTTCCATCTCCATCACTGATCTACTTAGAATTCACTTCTAGCAATCACAACTCTACTCAAATCCTTCACAATTTCACCTTCAACCTTCTTCTTAGAATTATCAGTCAATAAAATCAACAACTTCAGGTTTTCCTTTATCCTTCTTTGATTAGGTAGATCCATCTTTTGTTTCTTAATCTCCTCTATAGATCTTAGGTTTAGGTAAGATTGATCGAATCCTTCCATTATTTAAGCTCTTCATCCTTCCTTCTAGATACATTTTCAAACTTCTCATTAAATCCATTATAAAACAAATTACCCGTGCATTAAATTCTCCATACAATTCATTAATAAAGTCAACATTATTTACATATCCCAAGAATTCAACTAAGTCGGCTAGTAATCTCAATTCTTTTTCCAAATTTAAATTACTAACACTCGGTCAATAGTGTGTTCTTCTCCTCTGTCATCACTGTGTAACTTGGTCATCTCTACAAACTGTCTTCCTCAGCTAACACTGTCTTTGGTTAGTAATTTATTTTCACTCAGTATAAACCAATTTTGGGTCAAAACTAAGTTTACTCGGCATATACTAGCACTTGGTCCACACTAACATCACTCAGCTTAAACTAGATTTCTACATTTTTGGTCAGTTAAGCCTACTTCTTCAGTCTTTCTTCTAACTTAGATAAATAATACAAGTTAAGGTTTGACATCAATGACAATATAAAAATTGTCTGAATTGCAGTTTCCAACAAAAAGATATCGTAATGTAATCCAAAAATACAATGTCAGATAACATATAGGATAATGACATGATATCATGAAATATCCAATGTGGTCCAAAAGAGAAATTATGTCAAGAGGCTTCTAAGAACCTATTTTGCATTTTTCATTATTCATTTTGATCAAGACAAAGGAGTAAATTTGGATAAGGTATGTATATGATAAAATGATTAGGATAAAAAATTAAGGAGGCTATGAGTGAATCATTTTGAGATTATGGAAAGGATGCTTAGGACTAGTGATTATTTTATGTTGACTTGGTGGTCAGCACCTCCTTGGAGATTCATGACATGGCTTAACTGCCTCCTATGGATCGGGTTAAATATGGCATTTGTATTAGGCATTGAAAGTTCAAACTTTTGGTGCAATGGAAAATGATTGCAACAATTGGTATCAGAGCCTTGGGTCATGGGTTCGAGTCTCCCTTAAGTGGGTGTTGAAGGCTTACTTGGTGCTAGGGGGAGGATTTTGGACTTGGTGGTCAGCACCTCCATGGAGATTCGTGACATGGCTTAACCACCTCCTCTGGATTAGGTTAAATCTAGCATTTGTATCGAGCATTGAAAGCTCCAAATTTTTGTACAACGATAAATGATTCCAACATTTTCTTCATATATGAAAGATGATGACAAGCTAGCATAGATGAGGGTACATGAATCAGCTAATGTAAAGGATGGTCGATAAAAACCTATGCAATTCTCAAGGATCTGCTCAACCTTGTCAAGCTCATTTACTAAAAGAGGGAATATGAATGTATTTGATAGAGATGGTAAGGATTTTTACTTTCTTTTGAATAATTTAAGATGCATTTCTTTCATGAGGGATTTAGGAACCCACATTTTCTTTGATTTCTTTCTTCTATGCTTGATGGACTTCTTTGGCCTTTTCAATAGGTCATTTGGCTTTATAGTCCCATGTCTATTAGATAGGATATATACATGTATGTATTTGTATATATATATATATATATATATATATATATATATGTATGTATCTATATCTATATCTATATATATATATATATATGTATGTATCTATACATATATATATATATATATATATATATATATATATATATATATATATATATATATATATATATATATATATATATATATATATATATATATATATATATATATCTATATCTATATATATATATATGTATGTATCTATATCTATATATATATATGTATCTATCTATCTATATATGTATATATATATATATATATATATATATATATATTATATATATATATATATATATATATATATATATATATATATATATATATATATATATTGATGAAGGGTGCTCCCGTTAATACCACAAACACATAACAGAAATAGAGAAACAACAACAGTAATATGCAAGAATAGAAAACTAGCTTCTTATTATCTCCACAAATGTGGAATTACAAACTTTTAGAATTACAATATGCAAAGCCACATAGGCATTCCCTTACAATATTCTATAGGACAAAGCATCAAATCAATACCCAGATCTACTACCCAGAACTATTCTGAACTGCCTAAGACAATAATACAACCTTCCTTATATAGGCAACTTTCCGCCGCCTGGGAAGGTTCCAGAATTTTAGCCAATAAGGCCCACCAAAATTAGAATTATTTTATTTTACATTTTATTACATCATAGTCGACTCAAGATAACCTTTGAAACCCGAATAGAAATTTTGAAGAAAATTATTTTCTGCCATTTCAGGTGGCCCAACTTCCGAGACCATAAGTCATCACCAATTGACCCGATCGGCTATTATAACCCCATTTTGAAAACACCACGAAGCGCTCTAAAGGCTTGACCAATGCAAGCGCCTATCACCCAAATTTTTGACCTCATTCGGGGCCTCTAAAGCCTTCAAAACTGAGTTCAAAGTTTCTGTACCCTGCTGCCAATACCGAAAATCTTCAATATCTTCCAATATACACTTGATCTTGCAATGAAACTTTACTGGCAGACTTATATGACCAACATGAACCTCCAAAAAAGAAATCAGATCATTCTGAGCACATACAAAAATTACCAAAAATAGTAACTTTCCATAAATAGTAGCTCTGCACAAAATAGCCCTTATTGAATATAAAAATACAAATATTTTTGGGTGATGCAAGATTGCGCTTACACCCAGGATGCTCTTGCATTAGACACCCAAGGTAATTTGAGAAGTGACCCTGTCACGACTCAGGTGTGTAGAGGAAAACCAAGATGGTTAACCTCCACCCTTGTTAGCCATGATGAATCTTCAATAGGTCATCCTTTCCACTTGACCAGATATTCTTCATATGTCCTGTTCCTTGTGCTTCTACATACACGACTGTCCAGTATATCCTCGATCTCCTTAGTGTCTGAACTAGTTGCTGGAATACTCCATTGTGCTACTGTGATCTCATCTTCAACACCTCCTTCATGATAGTCTGTCAGATCTGAAATGTTAAGCACTAGTGAACTATTTAGCTCGGTAGGCAATTCTACCTCATATGCATTTCCTGAATCATGTTTCTTCAGTATCTTACATGGTCCAAACTTCTTCATTTTCAGCTTGTTATATGTACCAACTAGAAACCGCTCCTTCTGCAAATGAACCATGACTTCATCACCAACCTAAAATTTCTTATACCCTCCTTTTCTCATCTGCCTTAGCCTTATACTATGCGTTCATCTTGGTAATATGCTTCCTCACCTCCCCATGGATGTTCTTCAAGTGTTCTGCAAAATCTTCAGCTTCAGCACTACTTATTTCTCCTTTATCTATCTTCCTCAATTCAGATGCATTTCTTGGACTACTTCCATATACAATCTGGAATGGTGATTTACCAGTGCTCTTGTTGACAGAATTATTGTATGCAAATTCTGCCTGTGGTAAAATCAAATCCCATCTTGTTGGCTTATCTCCAACCAAACATAGTCTTCAACTTCTTCCACAATGTATGCCAGAAATATCCAACAAACTTAGTATCGCGATCTGAAACTATGGTCTTTGGCAAATCATGTAGTCTCACCACTTCTTTGAAAAATAATCCTGGCTACATGAACAACATCATTAGTCTTCTTGCAGGGAATGAAATGTGCCATCTTTAAAAATCTGTCAACCACCACAAAAATTGAATCATGTCCCCACTGAGTCCTCGATAAACCAAGAACAAAGTCCATACTGATATCCTCCCAAGGCTTCTCCGGTATAGGTAATGGCTGATACAACCCTATATTATGCTTCACTCCTTTCATCATCTGACATACTCTGCAACTCTGTACAAACTTCTTCACATCTTGCTACAATTATGGCCAATAATAATTCTCACCAACCAAAGCAAGGGTTTTATCATGACCAAAATGTCCAGCCAATCCTCCACTATGCTTCTCCTTGATGAGATTCTCCCTCATAGAACTTCGTGGAATGCACAACTGACTCCCTCTAAATAGCATATCATCCTGGATGATAAAATCCAACTATTTCATCTTGTCTAGAGTAACAGGTTCTGTACAAGCTTTCCAAGCTTCACCAAAATTAGGATCCTCTAGATACAAATTCTTGAGTTCCTTGAACCCAACCACTTTAATCTGTATTTTTGTCAACAATAGTTGCCTTCTGCTAAGAGCATCTACAACCTTGTTAGACTTTCCACTCCTGTGTTTTAAAACAAATGTATAACTCTCCAAAAACTCAACCCATTTCAAATGCCTTTGATTTAATTTTCTTTGACTATTCAAATATTGCAAAGCTTGATGATCAATATATAAAACAAACTCCTTAGGAAGCAGATAATGTCTCCACTTCTTTAATACCTGAACTATAGCATAAAATTCTTGATCATAAATAGAATATTTCCTCTTGGCATCATTTAACTTCTCACTGAAATAAGCAACAGGTTTACCTTCTTGGCTCATAACAGCTCCTATTGCAGTACCACTAGCATCACAATCTACTTGAAACACCTTATTAAAATTTGGAAGTGCTAAAATAGGTTGTTCTGTAACTTTTTGTTTCAATAATTGAAAACTCTTTTCTGCTCCTTTAGTCCACCTAAACTCTTTTCTATCCCCTCTCATTGTTTCAGTCAAGGTACCACAAATACTGCTAAAATTTTTGATAAACTTTCTATAAAACCTAGCTAGACCATGAAAAGATCTTACCTCAGTAGCACTCCTTGGAGTAGGCCATTCAAGGATATCCTGTACCTTCTTTAGGTCCATTTTTAGACCTTCTACTGAAACTACAAATCCTAAATACACTAACTCTTTCTTCACAAAACTGCACTTCTTCAAATTAATCAACAATTTCTCTTCTCTCAACTTCTCAAATACCAAACGAATATGCATCATATGCTCATCCAATGTCTTACTAAAGATCAAAATATCATCTAGTTAAAGAATGACAAACTTACTAAGAAATTCTTTCAGAATCTCGTTCATGAGCTGCATGAAAGTGCTCGATGCATTGGTTAGCCCAAAAGGCATGACTAACCACTCATACAGTCCTTCTTTTGTCTTGAAGGTAGTCTTCCATTCATCTCCTTCTCTGATCCAAATCTGATGATATCCACTCTTCAGATCTATCTTTGAGAAATACATAGCTCCACTCAAACAGTCCATAATATCATCCATACATGGCAATGAAAACTTGTACTTGATTGTGATCTTGTTTATTGCTCTGGAATCTATACACATCCTCCAATCTCCATTCTTCTTTGGTGCTAATACCATTGGTACAGCACAAGGACTCAGACTCTCTTGA